>KN503184.1:935-23961 GCA_000787155.1 Scartelaos histophorus | reverse complement strand
TTCAGTGAATTAAAACACTACTTTGTCCTGTCGCCTTATTGCTCGTTTGATACTAAAATTTCAAACTAGTCTATGTGCCCTTATGCTGGTTCTAATGCAGCTCAAGGTTTCATGGTTTCATATACTCCCTGTACTAGTATTACAAGTAAGTATTACACTAAATTAAGGTACATATACTTTCCCATACAGCCCCAGATATTGAATGTACAAAACAATAAAACACTTAAATGGTAAATTATGACATATTATATAGCACTTATCCACCTTCAAGACACTCAAGGGAACCACTCACCCACTGACACACACATTCATACACCAGTGTACACAGACACTGGGGGCGAGGGGGGTAAGTGTCTTGCCCAAGGACACAATGACAGCATTCGTCTGTGGGAGGGATTCGTTGAGAGCGGGATTTGAACCGCTGACGTTCGAATCAGTGGACAAACTCTACCAACTGAGCTCGTTCAAAAGCAGGACTGGTGACAGATGAGCTACAATGACATCTATTTTTTTTTTTTTTTAATTAAGTTAGATAAATACACAAATTCATAGGAAAAAAGAAAGAACACAATGGCATCTAGACGAAGAAAACTGGGCCAGTTTCTCAGTTTTCCCAGATTACTACGAGTTACTATCATCAAGGTGGTACGTTCCTTATAGACGCACCACTTTGGCACAGTCAGTCCTCCCAGTTGTCGGCTGTAAAATCTGGAACAACATCCCTCACGCAATAAGAGAATCCCCTACATATAACACCTTTAAAACTCACCTTAAAAAATGGCTCAAATCTAATCAACACTGCTCCCATTTAACTTATTTGAAAACTAAAGCACTTTAGAATTACGGTACGCACTTTCAACATATGCGCACTTTTGACCCTGTGTGAATGTGATACCTGAATGACTTATTGAATGTTTACACTTTAATAACATATGCACTTTAACAACATATGCACTTTTGACCCTGTTGTGTTTGTCTTGTCCTGTCCTAAATGTCAAGGGACTACAAATGTAAATTAGCTGTACCCTAACTTCGGTACATTTACACTTGTATTTTATTTTACATTGTCCCTTTTTAAATAAATAAATACATCAACAGAGCCTAATGGAAGTCGTAATCAGCGTATTTCCAAATATCTTCCGGTTTTGTACTCAAATACTCACTCAAATTCAAATCCATGTTTACTCAAATCCATGTGTACTAAACATGTGTACATAACAATACTTCATCAGCATAAAAACAGACTCCAGCTCGTGCCACAACGGACAGGGACAGTCTCATTTGCATTTTTCTATCCCCACAGGCAAAGCTTTTACGCACACATAACAGGGGAATAATGTTGTTTTCGCTCTTGTCAGATTCTGAATGAGACGCTGTGCCCCACCTGGGACCAGCTGTTGGTGTTCGACGACGTGGAGCTGTTTGGAGAGGCCAGCGAGCTCAGGGACGACCCGCCCATCATCGTCATCGAGTTCTACGACCAGGACACGGTGGTACGCGCACACGCTAAACCTAATATTTATCATATGCTAGAAAAGATTCCCTAGATGGCTCTGAAATAATGTAGAATAGAACTGTAACCAGGTCTACAGGTGGAACTAGAACAGAAATGTACAAATGCACCAGACAAACAAACAGGTTCTGTGTCTCTAAGCTCACGGAATCTCTTATTAAAATCATAAAACAAAAAATAAATAATATATTAGAATTGAAATGAATTAAAATAAAGCCTATCCAATTATTTTTAAATGAGGAATACTTCAGCTTGTGGCATTGTTGTAATATTTATTAATAGCTTCGATTTCGGGTGGCTGTTGGTAATAATAAAATTGTGAAACTAGTGCATAATTTAAGGTTACCAAAAAGGATTACATTGCGTTCAGTGGTAAAAAAAACTGCAGATGTTTGTACTTTATAATTGGCAATTTCTGCTGGTGTTAGAATTGAATCTTACAAATGTGTGATAGTATTTTTATCAAGGGGTCTGGGGTCCTCACTATGGGAATTTTTGACAATTTACTGGATTTCATTGCATTTTCAAGGTCTTCTAAGCCATAGCTCAATAATATAAGATGATGTAACCAAAAATACAAAGATAACTTGTTTAAATCTGGGATAAATCAATAGTTTTGGATAAATCTGCTGGGACAGTCTGCCAGGTAAAGCAGAGCATCTGGTCACCTTAATTTATTATGACTAAATTAGCATTAGCGTTAGCATTGAGACACGTACATCTCTCTTTCTAAACATAGAAGTGTCCTCTGCTCGAGTATTCATTGTATTTGTCTACTTTTTAACATGTAGTCAGTGATATCCACCCACAGCTCTCTGTTCACTGCCTTATCTTTAAATATTTATTCGTTCCACCACAAATCGGCAAAACCTCAGAAAGATAAACTTGAGCAGAAAGTAGTTGTAGAAATAAAAGTAGTAGGTTGCCGGGCGTTTTTGTGCACAGAGCTTTTTAACGAGGAAATAAACTGCAGCACATTTCAGTAGCTGTTAAACTGCGCATTACCAGGAGGACTAAAGAAAAGAGAGCGGGGAGTGTGGGGGCGGGGTCTGGAGGTGTACGGGGCACTGTGATTGGTCTAACAGGTCTCCACACTTCAAACTCCGCCCTTATAGCCAGGTGTGATGACAAACCCCTGGCTGTAATAAGGGCAGTCTTTTGTGATGTCACCAACTACTGTAAATTGCTTAGGCACAATTATACAATACAGACAAGCAACATCCTAATCTGAGCCTTTGATTTTCACTCTTGCAAGGTTAAGTTAAAGTTATTTGGTCTTCTCAGCCAAAATTGTACAAACGTTTAGAAAATTGGATTAGGTTCTGAAGGGGAAGTGACTCAGTGTGGAGAGCAAAGGGAGGGGACATGTTAATGCTACTTGTTGTTTTCATGGTGATCTAAATGTTATGTGTTAGCAGTTAATACTCCATAAGTAAAACACCCCATTTTTAACATACGTAATCAGTGTTTTTAATATACTTTGAAATTACATTATTGCTCTGT
The DNA here is from genome assembly GCA_000787155.1 of Scartelaos histophorus. Lineage (NCBI taxonomy): Eukaryota > Metazoa > Chordata > Actinopteri > Gobiiformes > Gobiidae > Scartelaos > Scartelaos histophorus. Next base: position 20,945 of record KN503184.1, on the reverse strand, counting down.
TTTGGTATTTCTCATTGCAATTAACTTTAATGATGTTCTGTACATGATTACAGACATATTTGATAATGGATTCTGGGTGTGTTAATGTATTTGTTAGGCCTATAAGAAAAATCATCACTACTGTGGTCAAAAGTTTGATGCTCTATTTCACCTCGTGATGTTATTTAGTGGTAGTTTTTAAGTTAACATCTTTTACCTTTAATTCAGTAGAGATTGACAATCCCAGAACTGAAATCATCCAAATGACTGGAGTTTAAAAACACACCTCCTGGAAAACCACATGACACCACAGGGTACAGTTTGAGAGAAGCCTAATCATGCAGGGTTTGTGTGAATGAAACAAGACACAACTCCAAGTATGTTCTTGATTAAGCAAAATTGTAACATAGATGAGTCTAACAAGCCTCAGACCAAGCAGTGCTTATAGTTAGCATCACACCCCCAGGGAATATCGATGACATCAGCTGCAAAGTATCAATAGTCAAATCTTGAGCTATTATTATTATTTATTTCAGACACAAGTATTATTCAGTCCATAATTTCAAAGAAAAACTGGATACAAAAAAACACACAAAGCACCCAAATTAGTCCATAAAGTTCATTAAAAAGTGCAGAGTTTCTGTGCCCACTGCAGAGGTGAAACAGCATCAGCTTATGTGAGGATTTTTGTAGCTTTGCTCGTAAAATGTCTCTTTTAATCTGTATATTTCTATTAATAATGTTGTGTCTCTACCTCCTGCCTGCCCTGGGTTCACTCCTCTTTTCTTTCTTTTGCACTTGTATTTCCCCAAATAGAGTTTTAATGCCACTGTCTTTTTTTTAGATAAGTATATCTAACGTAGCATGAAATTACAGTCTCACTAAGTTTGATAGAAAACTGCATGTGTTCCCAGTTGTACTAATGAGACGCTTTACTCACCCTGTGTTGTACAATACTGACCCCGAGTGGCGGTTGTGTGAAAGTGCGCCCCCTTAACCCCCGGCACATACCCATCCTCCCTCACCTGTCTGGACTGTCCCCTCTCCGTGGTGTTCAGGGCAAGGCAGAGTTCATAGGTCGCACCTTCGCCAAACCCACCATAAAGATGTGTGACGAGCACTACGGCCCCCCGAGGTTCCCCCCCCAGCTGGAGTACTACCAGATCTACAGGGGCCACTGCACGGCCGGGGAGCTGCTGGCAGCATTTGAGCTACTGCAGGTAAAAAAAACACCTCTTATTGTACTCGCAGTAGTATAAATGTCAAAAACAGATGTGTATAGTAGTAGTAGTAGTAATTGAAGAAGCAGTAGTAGCAGTAGTAATCGTAGAAGTAATCGTAGTTGTAATTGACTAGTTCTAATTGATAAGCTTTTTAGTTGTTGTAGTAGTAGTAATTGAGGAAGCAGTAGTAGTAGTAGTAGTAGTAGTAGTAGTAGTAGTAGTAGGAGTAGGAGGAGTAGGAGTAGTAGGAGTAGTAGTAATTGACTAAGTAGATAACCTTTTTAGCTGTTGTGGTAGTAGTATTTGAGGAAGCAATAGTAATAGTAGTAGTAGTAGTAGTAGTAGTAGTAGTAGTAGTAGTAGTAGTAGTAATTGAAGAAGCAGTAGTAGTAATAATAGTAGTAGTAGTAGTAGTAATTGAGAAAGCAGTGGCTGAAGAAGTAGTAACAGTAAAAATAATTGAAGAAACGATAGTTGAGGTAGTAGCCTAGTAGTAAGAACAATAACTGTAGGAGTAGTAGTAGTAGTAGTAGTAGTAGTAGTAGTAGTAGTAGTAGTAGTAGTAATTGAAGAAGGAGTAATAGTAAAAATAATTGAAGAAGCTATAATTGAAGTAGTAGCCTAGTAGTAATAATAGTAATTGAAATAGTAGTAGTAGTAGTAGTAGTAGTAGTAGTAGTAGTAGTAGTAGTAGTAGTAGTAGTAGACGAAATTGAAGATGCTGTACTTGAAGAAGCAGTAGTTGATGTAGTAGAAGTAATAGTAGTAACTGAAGTAGCAGTATTTGAAGTAGTAGTAGTAGTTTAATAGAAGAAGCAGTATTTGAAGAAGTAGTAGTAGCAATAGTAATTGAAGAAGCAGTAATGGATGAAGAAGTAGCAGTAGTAGTAGCAGTAATTGTAATCATATTTCTAATGCTAGTTACATATTATTTATTATAAGTATTGTTAATAGTAATAGAAGTACAATATTCCCAATAAAAGCAGGAAAATATAAGAAAAGTCATAGTAGAAACAGTAGTACAAATACTACGTTCTCTTACAGGCTTGAACAATACACAGTAATAGTATTTGTAGTGGTAGTAGTTGTTATAGTTATAGATATAGTATTTTTTTAATATTTGGTTTTTGTGACCTTTTCTAACAGTACTATACTACAGTTTCACTTTCAGTTGTCAACTTTGTGTTTGTTTCCTCTTATTTCACTGTCAATAAATATTTAAAGGTCCTATGTTTACTCTTGTGAACTTTAAACCATGTAATAATGTTGAAAATAGAGTAATCTGGGCCCTTTAAATCCCTTCAGAAAATGTTACTTGCATTTCCACTCGTCTGTTTCTTCTGGGTCTTTCTCTAAACCACATCTTCCTGTCTTGTCCCGCTGTTCATCTCTGTGCTGTGGCAGGTTCCTTTTGACTCAGAGGAGATCAGGAGAGCTTTGATCGCTGTCCATAACTTTGCTGTCCCTCAAATCAAGGTGCTCTTTCTCATTCTCTCCTTCATTTCACTGTGTTTGTGCCGTCTCTGTGTCACTGAAAAGAAACGTTGACCAAATGCTTATAACTCACAGGAGAATTGATAGGAGATACAGAACAGAGGAATAGAATAGAATAGAAGAATAGAGTTAAATTTCAGCCTTAAAACTACCTCAGAGGGCTAATTCTCCAGCGAAGGACTCTTGACAAGATCAGAAGAAGACTGGAATCCTTTCTTAGATCTGGAGAACGGTTCTGGGCATTATCTGGTTATTCCACTTGCACTGGTTCAAAAGATAAATGCTACTAGGTTCATGAAAATCAAGCAACTTAAAAAGGATAATTTTCAGTTTCAGGGATGCACTGATCAAGGTTTTCTGTTCCGATATCGAAATAAATACTGTGTCTTTAAATATCTGCCAATATCTGATCAGCGTAGGGACTGATTTAAATTTTTTTCTCTTAAAACACAGTTAACTTATTACAAAATTGACTGGAATTTTGTTATGTATCCTGCAAGTAACTACGGAGCAGTCGAGGTCGTCCAGTGCCATGAGGTTCATTTGGTCTTCCGATAATTCATGTTATTAGGTTCTTTTTTTAGACCAAGAGTTTGTTTTCATAACACAGTTTAACACAGCATAATAACAGCTGATTTAAACAGGTGTTGTGTTCCTACCCGTGGTTCCTACTGGTAGAAAGACAGCACCAAAACCTGTTTAAATCAGCTGACCAGACATGTCACAGCAGCATCACGTGACCACTCTGAAGAAGATGCTAGTGAGGAGTCCAAACTGTCAGGTATGAAAACAAACTCTTGATCGTACAATCCCGCTCCCGACTGCGCCTACAAAGAATTATAATCCCATCTGCATCTGTGATATTCTGCAAAATGGGGATGTTCACTTTCTTTCTCACTAAAGGTCTTTTGATTGGCTTGGAGAAAAAAAAAAACGTGCTTTTGGAGGAGCTCTGTTCTTCTGCCGTGTCTTCGAATCTCTCTCAGACACAGAGACGCAAAAAGGAATTGTCTAAAATGTGCACGAGATTAGACAACATCCGCAAGTTTTGGCTGCTTAAAATGTTTTTATTAATGCCAAATACAATATCCAGCACAAATGTATGATAGGCAAACATGAATAATTTCTACATTTGACTTCACAATGAGCTTTCAAAATGTCCCGTGCTGCACTGTTTTGCTTCGGGTCCCTCATGTGCAGGGCTCTAAATTAAAGTAAACACATCATATGTCCTGGGCTTACATCAGTCAGTATAAACAGTCCAACCAGGATATGAATCGAACCGATACCAACTGATACCGATACAAATAGAACTGTACTGACACCAATATTCCATTCCAGTATCATTTCGGTGCATCCCTAATACATAATAAATCACCGTAATTATGAAATTTAGTTGTACATTTGATTCCTGTAGCATTTTGCAGGATAGTGTTCCCCAAATAACAATTTAAAAACAACATACACTATCTTTTGAACGGTGAAAAGTCAACTCACAATGTTTAGAAGCTGAAACCTGTGAAGAAAAAACATGTTGTTCTGTCTAATGACTTACTGCTTGTGCGTCATATGAGAAAATGTTGATGTTTTTTCTCTCCAGATTGGTCAGGGCGGGCGAGCCGAGCTTCCGCCGATTGAAGCCAGCACAGACTCTGAGCGTGGGCCTATAGTCCCTGTGCCTTTGGGGATCAGACCTGTGCTCAGCCGCTACCGCATCGAGGTACCACTGCTGCTAAAGCGCTTTTCTGTTTCACTGTGTTTATTTGGTACGGCACTCACTGGTCCAGGAATAAAGGCAGTTTCTACTAGAGTTCTTCTGTTTCCTGCAGGTTTTGTTCTGGGGCCTGAGGGACTTGAAGAGGATAAATCTGGCTCAGGTAGATCGCCCCCGTGTGGACATAGAGTGTGCGGGACGGGGGGTGCAGTCGGCGCTCATTCAAAACTACAAGAAAAACCCAAACTTCAGCACTCTGGTCAAATGGTTCGAGGTGGTAAGTGCAAATATAAAATTCTAATGGACTTTAGTTAGAGACGTTATACCTTAAAAAGTAAAAAGACCGTTTGTTTGTAGTCTTGGTCTCATCTCAAACTCGACCTTCTTTCTTTAGTTAGAGACGTTATACCTTAAAAAAGTAAAAAACAAGACTAGTTAATTTTAAGTGTTGTAGTACTCGAGACCAGTCTTGTCTTTGTTTGTAGTCTTGGTCTCATCTCGGACTCGACCTTGTTTGGACTAGGTCTTGTCTCGGTCTCGAAGTCTGGCACTCAAGTAATAAAATAGAGTTGGTTCATAAAAACTTTGATATGATCACACTAAAATATCTCTTAAAATACAAATGTCGAAAATTACCAAAATGGTCTCGATGGGCCGTCGATGGGCCATGGTCTTGGTCTCGATCCTCACTGGTCTTGGTCTTATCCTGGTCTAGGACAGGTCTTGGTCTCGAGTAGTACGGTTTTGACTACAACACTAATCAGCAATTTCCCAAATGTATTTTGAGCATCCTAAGTGTTCAGTGCAATTAGTATATGAGCTTTTTTACGACTTTTCGAGTTATGCCATCGCAGTAATGCTAACAACGTCAACTAGCTTGCTAACAGGGCACTTTCTGGATAGTGGATGACAAAAAAATTCAAATAAACTAATTTCACTGAATAGTTTGAATGCTCAGAATGCATTAGGAATAACTTTGGTCCACTGCTAACTGTCCTCTAGCCTGCTGTGTTTGACTTTTTAAGAGTAAAAATGAGCTATAGCGACATATTAATCGACATAATCCACATTGCGTTGCATCCAGGACCTCCCGGAGAACGAGCTGCTGCACCCTCCTCTGAACATCCGTGTGGTGGACTGCAGGGCGTTTGGGAGGTACATCCTGGTGGGTTCTCACGCCGTCACCAGCCTCAGACGCTTCATCTACAGCGCCCCAGACAAGAGCTCCAACCACTGGGCCACCGCAGGTACAACACAGGCTTTATCTACGGTTCATAGGTGTTTTATATGGGACTCAGTTGGAATATTTAGAAATAGTTTGGCAGTACAGTCTCTCCTTTCTGTTTTCTGTTTCTCTTTATATTCCTGTTTTATACTTAATCATTTGATTCTTGTTTTTAGTCTCGGTTGGTCAGATATCCATTGTTTTGTTCATTTATTCTCCAAATGATCTGCCCTTCTGCCAGATGTTTATAAATACATATCTGGTTTTCTGGTGGGGGTATCCTAGTCTGATCTTTTACTCTAACTTAAAATCCTGTATTCATTCATAACTTAAAGGTCCTATATTACACAGTATTGATTCTTGTGAGCTTCATGCCATGTTAGAATGTTGTTTCCTCCTTTAAAACAGACCTGGAGTTGTGTTTTGTTTCATTCACTCGTTTCAGTAATCTTATTGAGTGACTTATCTTATATGAGTCTGTCTACATCTCCCAATCTCAAACAGCTACTTTTCACCTTTAAATCAGTAGAAATGAGAAATTCCAGGGCTGAAATCATCCAAATAATTCTAGTGAAAATGGACAAACACAGAGGAGCCCTTCATATATTACCGAATGACATCACAAGGTGAAACAGCGTTTTCAGATTGAGAGAAGAAATAAATATGCTAAATCTGTGTGTTAAACATGTGTGAATGAAACAAAACTCAACTCCAGGCCTGTTTGTGATGAGGACGCCTTCGTTAACATTATTATTAGTTTGTACAACCATAAACTAAAACAAAAAAATCCTTACATTTTTCATTCCCATTTTGCTTATTTTGACCATAAATTATGAACTTATGTGCCTTATTTACCATTATTATTAGTTTAGTTTGTATGACCATAGTATGTCATTTATATGTAAATGTTTGTAAAGTTTTGAAACCACATATTTTTTTAAACTATATGAACAAGGATGGGTTAATATTATTATTTTTTTTTAATCTTTCCACTCCTTTTTGAGAAATGTGCTTTTCTGTTGTTTGTAGTATGTGTTTGATTATTGTTTCTTTCTTGGTTTGAATCAAAAATCAACATAACATAGAAAATAGCGTAATATGGGGCCTTTAAGCGTATAAATTTCCGGTCTTACTTTGTCCGAAAAATATAACTGTGTCTCTGTGTCTTGCTTTGCTTCACCATCGGCCTTTTGTTTCTTGTTTCTTCTCTTTCATATCTAACTTCGCTCATCCTGTCTTCCCACCTTGAACCTGCTCTCCCCTGCTTCTCGCCGCCCCCTGGTGGTCCCTTCGCGCCTCAGCTAAACTAATGAACGGCTACCTGGTGCTAGCTAACGGCGGCTCGCAGCCTCGTGCCTCACCCAGCGTCTCCTCGCGCACTTTCTCTCGCCCCGCAGGTGACGTCATCCTCAACATGGACGACGGCAGCGTGCGCAAGATGGACACCGTCGTCAGGCTGGACGCTGTAAGGAAAAGAGTGTGACCGCTGATGTGGGGAGAAAAAGACGTGGGTGAAGACAGCTGCAGAGACTTAACTAAACTAAACTTAACCGCCTAAACTCCGCCCACAAACACATTTCAAATAGAGGTGCTAAACTGTGTGGGGCCTGGAGGACTAAAAGCTTGTTCATACTTCATAAGAACATAACAACGCCCCCTCGCTCTGTATGTAGCAAGGGTTTTTCTTTTTTTCTTTTCTTCTTCCAGCCTCTGACCCTCCTTTAGGCTTTCACAAACTTGTCACAGAGATTACACCAGACTTTTCTACACTGATTTTCGTCCAAATCTAAAATGTCTGCGTTCTCCCTCCATGAATTTCTTCCCATTTCTCTGTCGTTATAGTCACTGAGCGTAGTGTCGTATAGATGTTTGTATTCCATTTCTCTGTCGTTATAGTCACTGAGCATCGTGTCGTAGATGTTTGTATTTTCTCACCATTTCCACCAGCTGTGACTCAAAAATCATCAATTTTTTCTTGCTCTGCTCCGGCGAAGAAGCAGTGGTTGGATCTCACGCACCTGTTGGCTCCAGCAGATAAACCACAGCCACATGAATAACCAGTCAGAGCGAAAAGATTGGACAGCACTGCCAAACTGTTCTGCTGAGGCATTGAGAACAAGACGCTAGAACAGCCGAACAGGAGCTGGATGAACAAAATGGCACAATTTTGACCATGTTATTACGTTCTTATGAAGTACAAATAGGCCTTGAAGAGGAGATTGAGGGGGGAGATATATAGGACTTATTCCTCATTTACTTTATGCATTTTGAGCATCCTAATTATTCACAGCAATGAGTTTGTAAGTGCCAAATATTTAGAATCCAGAGTAACCAACAAGCTCTGCAGATATTGTTGGACCAATAGGGCTGATGATAATTTTTTCACCTCCCAAAATGATGCAGTTTTTATTTATTAAAAACTCACCCACAGGCTTTTTTCACCCTAAACACTTCAGAGAGCTGTGTAATCATACTTTCAGCAGATATCTATTTGCATTAAAGTGTTCAAATAAAGCTTTATGAATATTTTTAGGCAGGTCACCCAAAACATGCAGGAGATTTACGATCCTTATGCAAAAAAACTACAAATAGGTTGGTTGATATCGGGACAATCTGTGCAGACAACACACAGTGGTCTTAGTTCTACTTTAAAGGCTGCTTATATGGTGCAATACAGCTGTACTCAGGCAGAACCAATTCTCCTCAACTACACAGACAAAAATGGGGTGCAGATACTTTAATTAGACTGTAAAATGAGATTGTTAAGCTAAGAAGTTGTTTTGGAATCTGGTTGTAAAATGTACCACACAAGATTTCATCAACGGCTTAATTAGAGCTCTGATTCTACACCGAGCCCCTTCAGAGACCACGACCTGTTGACCTGCAGTGTTGTCCTGGCCACACTCCCCCATAGTGAAAAACCATCAATTAAACACTGTCTGCTTCAGAAAACAGCAAATTAATGGCCAGTTTGTTAAAAGTTACAGCTGTCTTTGCCCACTGGCTTTCCGATATAGGCATACTGGGCCTATATTGTTGTGCGTTTCGTTGTTTCTCCTTGTATTTGATTGTGTACTCCTGCTATTAACCCCTTGTGTTCTGTGTGATGCCCTGATGTAGATGTCTGACGCTGTAGTCAAAGTGGACATGGTAAGTCAAGAGAAACTAGCCCGTGTGCCACAACCAAGGAAAAGAAGGAATTATTTTTGCTTTATTCGTTGGTGTAAACAGAATGAAGAGGAGAGCAAAGACAAAAAGAAGAAGAAGAAAAAGAAGGGCGTGGCCGAGGAGGAGGAGGAGCCAGATGAGAGTGTGCTGGACTGGTGGTCTAAGTACTTCGCCTCCATAGAGACGCTCAAGGAGGTTTGTACGATAGAGTCACTGTATACTGCTGTGGAAGAAGTACTCTGCTCAAGTAAAAGTACAGATACTAAAGCAAAGAGATACTCAAGTAAAAGTAAGTGTAGCACATGAAAAAATCTATAATCTGCAAAAAAGCTTAAGATATCGACACTTAATCTAAAGTAGTGAAATTATCTGTCCATGCAGCAAGATCATTTTTCTTGACAAGTTAACTTAAAATAAACTCCCTCTAGACTAGAATGAAGCCGTCTCAGAACTAGTCAGTAGATAATAAACCTGAAAACAAGATGAAAAACCTGATATAAGTTTTAAAATCTAAGTTTAAAAAAAATCTAAGTTTAAAAAAAGAAGAAATTTGCAGTGTATTTAAGGAAATGTATTAAAGTACCATCTTAAAATGTACTTGACGAGTCGTAGTAAGTTAAGTATTTTGCTCAGATTTTGAGGTTCATATGTACTAATTTGTACAGACAGCTACTCTCAAATGTAGTGAAATACAATAATAATAATAACTGAACATTTTTTTCTGGGTCAGACCTCCTATAGGAACTATTGATTGATGAAAACAGTGAATCATACAGAGAAAAACAGTAGTTCTGCTCTAAATAGACGTGTCTTGAGAGTTTTCTTGAAGGTGGTGAGGTCGGTGCAGTCAGGCAGTTGCTGAGGAAGTGCGTTCCAGAGGGTGGAGGGTGATGGAGAACGCTCCACAGGTTCAGAGCTTGGTCCTGCTGGGGAGGGGCTGGTTCCAGTGGATGTGCTGAGGGATGAGGAGCCAGTGGAGGTTCTGCAGGACACGGCTGATGTGTTCACTGGACTAGAGCAAAAACTGCTCCATTAGAACAACGGTATGTTCTCGTTCTCCTTGCAGAAACTGAAGGCTCAGGAGGCAGCACAGGCCGAGGCGGACGAGAGAGAAGATCTGGAGATTCTGGTGGAGACTGGAGGTAGAACCGAACACATGAAGACCACAGAGACCACCAAGTGTCAATGGCCATGTGTCGTTGTTCTTCAGGAGAGGGCCTATTGTTTTAGTGTTGTCAGTGATAAGTGTTCTTACGTTAGTTCAATCAGTATCATTGGTGTTCCCAAACTAACCAGTTCAGAGATTTGGGTTTTAAAACAAAAATGTCATTATTGTGCATTCTTAATGTTCATCAGTGCATCATCAGAAACATATGATCAGTCTGCCACTCATCAGTCACCTGCACCATGTTCTGTTGTTTCCATGATATCCTAAAATCCCATGAAAGATGGTTTATAGAGATGTTCTGAGCTATTCTGAATATCTGTAGACACATTTGTTTTTCTATAATCAGGGTTGGGCATGTTAACACTTTAACTTGCACTTGCACAACTCTTAAAAATTATTAGTCATTAGTCATGAATTATTTTAGCTTAACACACATATCAGTCATGATAGCACAACACTATATGAACACTGCATCATATTTAGGGTTTAAGTGGTCAAATAAAGAGGAATTTAGGAGCCAAAAAAGCACATCATGTATTTTTTGCACATCTTACAATGTAAACTAGTAAGATCATTAAATGTTCGCCATCTTTCATGACGCTGTGTCCGTGCTCCCTCTCATGTCCACGTCCATCTCCACTCACTGCACATCAGAGCTCAAACCAGACGACCCTCTCCTCAAAGGGCCCAAGCTCAGAGACAAGAGCAGAGACCGGAGGCTCCCAAAGGACAAGAAGAAAGGCAAAGAGGGGGCGGACGGAGCGGAGAAGAGACCGGTCAAACTCAGAGTGGACGAGCTCATGGTACAGAAAAAGTCGTCCATATCACTGCATATACGTGGTCTCCTTATGTTTTTAATTTTAGAGTTTTTACAATTGTTTGCAGGTGTATAACAAAGAACTGGAGTCAGAGTACGGGGAGTTCGAGGACTGGCTGCACACGTTTAACCTGTACAGAGGAAAAGCCGGTGATGATGACGAGCACGCACAGGACGAAGACAGGATCGTCGGCAGGTTCAAGGTCAGCTATTGGAATGTTATATTAAAGTGAGGTTAAACGTCCTGTGCAATTATTCTGAAATATCTGTTACAGCACATTTTACAGTATCGTATTGTCTACTTTCCATTGCATAATATATTTCAGTTTTACGTAAAGGTTTATTGGTTTATTTATTTGTTTCTATAGTACTTTTTGCTTTCTATAGTGCTTCTCATTTAAAGGTGCACATATATAATAACCGACTTCACACATACGCTTTGCTTTTAAGTTGTTTTCACAGCCTGTTCACCAAATCCTGTTGTGTCCCAGGGTTCTTTGTGCATGTACAAGCTCCCACTGTCAGAGGAGATCACCCGAGAGGCAGGATACGACCCCAATATGGGCATGTTCCAGAGCATCCCCCACAACGACCCAATCAAAGTGCTGGTTCGAGTCTACGTGGTCCGGGTGGGTCCAAAATCCATAATAATGCAAGTGTTCAGCTCTTTAATACACACACGTTTGCTTACTGTAGTGCTTTGTTCCCACAGGCGACAGACCTCCACCCCGCTGATATCAACGGGAAGGCCGATCCATATGTGGTGATCAAACTGGGCAAGTCTGAAATCAAAGACAAGGAGAACTACATCTCCAAACAACTCAATCCTGTTTTTGGCAAGTGAGTAGAGAAGTATTTTAGTGAAGTAAAGCCCAACTCATAGTCTAAAAGTGAGTGAGAGATGGTGAACATACTGGCCAAAGAATAGTGGCAGCAACGAGGACGAGATCATGATTTTCCTCTATTTGTAACCAATAGAAGGAAACAAACAAAAAAATATATATACTATTATCAAGTGGTAGCGTGCTAACTAATTGATAAAATATAAATTAGTCATGTTATAAACCAAATGAAACCCTTATTACATCGATGCTTTAATGCCCCCTGTCTCTGGTGTCAGGTCCTTCGACATAGAGGCCACATTCCCGATGGAGTCCATGTTGACCGTGTCCGTGTACGACTGGGACCTGGTGGGCACAGACGACCTCATCGGAGAGACCAAGATCGACCTGGAGAACCGTTTTTACAGCAAATACAGAGCCACCTGTGGCATCTCCTCTCACTACTCACTGTGAGAGGAACACACACACCTCACTCCTCTAGTGTGTGCACACTGTGAGACACATGAAGAAATAGTAATAGAGTTTAGGCCTACAACAATTACTCGCACTATTCTATTTCAGTGATCATAATCATTGTCTGGGCCTTAAAAACATTCCTAGTTTGTATTAAAGGGCCCATATTGTGCATATTGTGCATATTTAACATCATTATAACATCAGAATGTCATTCACATGTTTAACACACAAATGCTGCATATTTAGGCTTGAGTTCGTCTCAAACAGAAAACACTTTGTTCCACCTTGTGATGTGGTAATACATGAAGTGAACATGAACTTCACTTTTTAAACATTAAAACAGGCCTTAAAGCTTGCAAGAGACAATTTTGCATAATATAGGTCCAAAAGATAATTTATTTTTTTTAAATGAAAATATACTTAGATGTTCTCTATCAAGAAGCTTCCATGTTGCATGTTTAAACTCAAAATCTTACTTTAAAAAATGGCTGATTAATCAAAAAAATAAGTGCTGACTAGTTAAGTTCTTCAGTGGTTCAGAGTTCATGGTGGAATCATGTTAAGTTAAGCAAGTATAAAATTCTTGTAAAATATAATTCAAAACTATTAGCTGCTGAATTATTTTTATTTCTATCTGTGCTTGTTTCTCTCCTGTCCATCACTGTAGCCACGGGTACAACATCTGGCGGGACCCGATGAAGCCGAGTCAGATCCTGGCGCGTCTGTGTAAAGAGGGAAAGATGGAGCCTCCTCAGTACAGCCCGGGGGGCACGGTGCAGGTGGGGGGCCGAGTGTTCCAGGCCCCCACCGAGATCGAGGACGAGAACGGTACTCACTCTGTTTAAGTACTCTCAGTTACATTCAGGGTCAATAAAAGTTATACTGGTTTCTTAGAAAAAAGATAGAAAAAAGCCATAAAGTAAAGTTGTATTTTACTTTTCTGTTTAAAGTGAACTCTTTAAATGATGTTTGGACCACATGTACAGCCGTGTAGTGCCACTTTTCTACTGAACTTCTACTGTCACATTTGTGGAGTTAATATTATATTGAGATATTTATTTCTGTCAATATCACCCACCTCTACTTAGATTATAACACGTACAATGTCCAAAATAGTTAAAGCTGTTGTGAAGGCCTCAGGTTATAGGTCCTTGTGTCGGTGTGTGCAGGTTTAAAGAGGCAGACAGAGGAGCACTTGGCCCTGACCGTGCTGAACCACTGGGAGGAGATCCCCAGAGTGGGCTGCAAACTGGTGCCTGAGCACGTGGAGACCAGAGCTCTGCTCAACCCAGACAAGCCCGGCATAGAACAGGTCACACACTCTACATGTAACATGTAATACACACTCAACATGTAACGCACACTCTACCTGTAACACACGCTCTACATGTAACACACACTCTACATGTAACACACACTCTACATGTAACACACACTCAACATGTAACACACACTCTACATGTAACACACAGTCTACATGTAACACACACTGTACATGTAACACACACTCTACATGTGACACACACTCTACATGTAACACACTCTGCATGTAACACACACTGTACATGTAACACACTCTCTATATGTAACACACACTCTACATGTAACACACACTCTACATGTAACACACACTCTACATGTAACACACACTCTACATGTAACACACACTCTACATGTAACACACACTCTACATGTAACACACACTCTACATGTAACACACACTCTACATGTAACACACACTCTACATGTAACACACACTCTACATGTAACACACACTCTACATGTAACACACACTCTACATGTAACACACACTCTACATGTAACACACACTCTACATGTAACACACACTCTACATGTAACACACACTCTACATGTAACACACACTCTACATGTAACACACACTCTACATGTAACACACACTCTACATGTAACACACACTCAACATGTAACACACACTCAACATGTAACACACACTCTACATGTAACACACACTCTACATGTAACACACACTCTACATGAGGCTGCAAGCTTGTTTTTAATTTAGTATCTATGGAATTACATTTGTTTTGCTCAAAAATACACTGAAGATATTTTACTGGAAGCCTCTTCACAGATCTGTTTTGTAAGTTGGTGAGGTGCCTCACATGCTTGTCTCCTTGGAGATCCTGAGCAAAGCAAAAATAACTCTTTTACTGGAAGCCTCTTCACAGATCTGTTCTGTAAGTTGGTGAGGTGGAGTCAAAAATGACTCCATGGAGACAAGCAGGAAAGTGACATAGTGTCCTTTTAAAAAGGTAAATGTTAATGTGGAGGCCAGACTTTTTAAAAACACAGATTTCCTGGTGTGTGTGCAGGGCCGGATTGAGATGTGGGTGGACATGTTCCCCATGGACTCGCTCGCCCCAGGACCTGCTCTGGACATATCGCCACGGAAACCAAAAAGGTACAGCCAAGACAGACGAGGAAGCAGACAGGAGAAATCAATCTTTGTTCTTTCATTTTTCACAAATGATTTAATTCTGTTGTTAATTTCAGCTGAATTATGTAAGGTAATGAAATATGTAAAAGTTTGATGATCCTGTACATATGATGACACCAGTAGTGGGAGTACAGTTGTTTTCATGATGTAATATCTAATATTCACAGGTCATAGCTAAGCTAACATGGTGAGTGTAGCCTTCGCTCTTGTGTTCTGTCCATATTGAAGTGCGCTTGTGTTCCTCGTCCCTCACCAGATATGAGCTCAGGGTGATTATTTGGAATACAGACGAAGTAATTCTGGAGGACGATGATTTCTTCACTGGGGAAAAGTCCAGTGACATATTTGTGCGGGGGTAGGTACGGGCGGGCCAGCGGCGTGTGCAGGCTGCTCCCGTGTGTGCGCTGTGCGTGCAGTTTTTCTCTTTATTTAACCATGCTTTTGTTTTGTCTTGTCCATTTGTGTGGGTGTGTGTCTGTGGTGTCTGTGTGTCTGTCCTCTCTTCTCTCCGCTCGTGCTCTGTCCAGCTTTGAGCTGCGTGTAATTATTTGGAACACTGATGACGTTATTCTAGAGGACGATGCTTTCATGACAGGAGAGAAGATGTCTGACATCTATGTCAGGGGGTAAACACACCACCCATCGCATGGCTCGTTCAGTCTCCTACATCCTACAACCATCTCCACGTCTCCTGTGTCCTCATATAAACACTCCATCTTCTGGTTTACTCCTCTGAATCCTAGAACACAGTTTCCTCTCCTACTTCCTAAAGACCTTACCTTGTCTCCCCCTCTCCTACCTCCTGAAACTTGTCTCCTCCTCTCCTACCTCCTAAAACTTGTCTTCTCCTCTCCTACCTCCTCAATCCGTAGGCTTCTCTCCTTGTCTCCTCTTTAACATTCTCAAGTGTTGAAGTTGTCTTCTTTCCTCCCCTTTAACACTGGCCACGTCTCCCTGTATTATCTCCTCTCATATGCAGCCCTTATCTTGTCTCCTGGTGTAATTCCTAAATCCTTCATCTTGTCTCCTTGTTTCCTCTCCACCATCTAAGTCCTTAATTTGTCTCCTGTGTCCTCGCTCATGTACTAAACCAGGATCTTGTCTTCTCTTCATGCTCCAGTCTTGTCTCTCCCTCCTCCTGTTGTCTCCTCTCTCCTGATCTTCTCTCCACCTCCCCAAAGCCCCAACTTTACCTCTTTGACCCACTCCAGTTTTCATTCAGCACGACTCGCTTGCCCTTTGACTTAAGCACGCAAACCTAATGCAGTATGTCATAATCACCGGTCAAGACCATACCACACTAACACTTACAGTGCAGCTCCTCTGGGGCTTTTATTTAGCATAAGGACGTTTCAGACTCTTTTGCACTTACATGCCCCTTTATTAAAACACAAATATTATTCAAATACTACAAGCCTCATGTGGAGTGTGGACACAGTTCCAATACATTTGCAGTAATTCATATTATACTTATTCTCTGTAAAGCCTCAATGAAATGGTGTTTGTGGTATGGTTTTGTATTAAATTGACTGATGATCAAAAAAGATGCACTGTGAAACTTTTCTGAGTCCTCCTCCTGCTTATCGCCATGGAGATGTCATTCTGGAATATTATAGCAAAAAATAAAAATACACTTTACTTTGAGCAAAACTTTGTCAGTTGGCCTGGTGCAGTCACCATGGAGACAGATAAATAACCACACTGTGGAACATTCCAAGCGATATCATCTTCATAGAGACGACAGGTGGTGGCAGAAAAGTGACGCAGTGCGGCTTTAAACACCTGGCATGTGTACAAACATATGAAGTCACAAAAACAAAGCAAAGATCTACTTGAAGTTACTGCATGTACTTTCTACATGTAGTACATGAAGTACTGCTGTCTGATGACAGTTTTGTCCTCACAGCTGTGGAAGCTGCAGTTTCACCACACACAAAACTCACGCACTTTCCCCTCATGATGTATGCAGGTGTTTGTAACAGAACATGATGGACTCTGGTTTGGTTTCTACAGTCTGCATTGTGCCAGACCTGCATGGCTTTATTGTGGGACGCTCCAAAACCAACTCTACTCCACACATACAGCACTGACCTCAGTTCATTTTAAAGATACATTATTGATTTGAGATGGTTCAGTGAGGGATGGATCATGAGCCAAACAATATCAAGTTCACACTTTATTGCACATTACTAAATCCACCTGTCACACATAGTGCAATGCCAAGGCTGACCAACAGGGGGAGTGGTGGATTTAAAAGAGTCTCAACACACACAGGTGTGTATGTGTGGTTAGATTTGGTGTTGGAGAGTCGCACACTGTACTGGACCTTTTAGCATCATCTCTCTTGTTGACTTTAAATATCTTAAATCAAATGATCAAATTTACAATTAACTAAAAAACACATTTGGCAAAGTGCATGACTAGTTGTGACTAACTCTTGTGTCTGGTGTGGTTATTGTCAGTCTGATGTTGTCATGTTTCATGCAGATGGCTGAAGGGTCAGCAGGAGGATAAGCAGGACACAGACGTGCACTACCACTCCCTGACAGGAGAGGGCAACTTTAACTGGCGCTTCGTGTTCCCCTTCGATTACCTCATGGCCGAAGAGAAGATTGTCATCTCCAAAAAAGAGTCCATGTTCTCCTGGGATGAGACGGAGTACAAGATCCCCCCCAGACTGACCCTGCAGGTGTGGGACGCAGACCACTTCTCTGCTGATGACTTCCTGGGTAAGAGCATATCACACTTTCACTCAAAAGAACTAATGTGGAAACCGCTGAAAGTTTGAATAATTTCTATTCAGTAGTTTGTGTCTGTAAGTGTCTCCTTGGCTAAACGGTGAGTCTGTCTCTCCAGGTGCCATCGAGCTGGACCTGAACCGTTTCCCTCGCGGGGCAAAGACGGCCAAACAGTGCACTCTGGACATGGTCAGGAAGGAGCAGGAGCTGCCCACCATCTCCATCTTCAAACAGAAGAGGGTCAAAGGCTGGTGGCCCTTTGTGGCTCGCGATGAGAACGATGACATGGAGCTCACGGTGAGGAGAACCAGGCTTTACCTTTGTTTGTCTTATACATGAAACCACTGGATTAGTGTATCCCTAGAATAGAATGATCTGAATAATGTGTGAACATTCAAGAGGAACTGTCTTCAGAATAGAGGGACTGGTTCACCAGGCTATAATTCCTATGTTAATCTCTCAATTCAAATCCCCCAATCTACCATATTTTGGTTTATTCTTTCCACCTGAATATAAATGGAGTATATGACACTGATCTTACACATAAAACACTGTTTCCACAACTGTTCATGATGCAGACTTTGCCATGTCTTCACCAGTCTGCCTCAGGGCAGCTATTGTCCAGTGCTCCTCATGATGTGTTTAAGTGTGTACGTGTATCTGAGGCTGGAGCTCTGTGTGTTACAGGGTAAAGTAGAGGCGGAGCTGCACCTGGTGACAGCAGAGGAGGCAGAGAAGAGTCCTGTGGGCCTGGGCCGGAATGAGCCGGATCCTCTGGAGAAACCAAAGTAAGACCCTGTCATACCTTCACTGTCCACTGAGCTCTAGAGTCTGTCACTACAGATCTGCAGGTACATCTGACCACAGTAACACAGTATGGACCAGGCACACAGTGCAAAGAGCAGTTTCTCTAGTTGCATCATTTATAATAGAACAACAAATGAATGAAACAACTATTATTTATCTGTGTGTAGACCCACTGCTGTTTGCACTGTCGCTCCTCTTCACCTGTCTCTCCCTCTGTCTGCCCCTCCCTCTGCCGTTTCTCCTGATCCCACTCTGACCTTTGACCTCCATTCTACATTCCCTCCTCACTCCCTAACCCCGCCTCTCCTCCTCTCCTTCCTCCTCTCCTCCTTCCTCCTCCCTCCTTCCTCCTGAAGTCGCCCGGACACCAGTCTCATGTGGTTCTTGGGCCCTCTCAAGTCCATTGGTTACTTCATCTGGCACAACTACCACTGGCTGATCCTGAAGGTGCTGGGCGTGGTGCTGCTGCTGCTCATGCTGGGGCTCTTCCTCTACTCTCTGCCCGGGTACCTGGTCAAGAAGATGCTGGGGGCCTGAGGAGCTTGGGGCCCGAGGAGCCGGGGGCCTGAGGAGCCGGTAGCCTTCGCCCAGATCCTACTACTGTTCCTGCTGCTGTTTGTGGGCTCTGTCCCCCTTTATTAGTCACAGATGCACTTATTTTCTCCTTTTTAATTCTCTGTGGTTCAGCTGTGGAGTTTCTTTGTCGTCCCGTGTCTTTTGTTAACTATACGTGTCAATAACACTTAAGAAAATATTGCTTTTCAACAACTAATTATGGAAATACACCTCAGTATTCATGCTCCACAGAGACAGTTGAAATTTGGACATTATCTTAACCTCCCATCTATTTCAAACCAAGAGCAAAAACCTTATTAATGTGTATACTTAAAATACCCAATGAGTTTCTTACACCTATTCATTTTTGTGCACTTAAATGTTGAAAAGCAGTTCAAAATCTGGTGTCATTGTCTAGGGGTGAATCCAGTCATTGCTGCTCATGGTGAAACCTTCACTTTGTGTCAAGGGCAATGTACATTAATAGTATTTTGGAGGATTTTTTTAAACAGAAAAATAGAAAATTATTTAAATTTGATAAAAATTCAGAAGATTTTTTTTATATACATCATATCATTTTAGTGATTGTGCCCTTCAAAGTCAGACAAAAATGAGAAAAATAACTTAAAACACTGTAACTGTTGGGGTAAAGTGTCCACCTGATTGTCTCCATGAAGATGTTACGACTTTTCCTTGAATATTCTACATTAGGGCATAAAAAGAGAGAAAGATAGAGAGAAATTCAAGTTTAGCTGCGTTTCTCAGTGTCCTTTGTGTCTCAGTCCAGTCTCAGGTCAGTTTCACAGGACGACTGGTCAGGGAGGCTCAGCAGATTGTGCCAAAAATGTCTCTCCTCTGAGTCCTGCAGCATCACAGCGGCCTCCAGGGGGCGCCAGGTTTTACATTTCTATAATGTTTAATCCGCCAGTAAATGCAATAATATCTTTAATGCCAAAATATAACTATTGTTGCTATCCATAAAGTTTAATGTTTTCCAAATATGACACCAAAGTCTCACCCAAAGCAAATCTCTGGGAAAAGCTCAAACTATTTTAAACTTTGCAAAACTACATAGAACAATGCAGTAAGATTCCAGGCAAAGCTATAATAATATCTCCATGGAGCCAATCAGACCCAGAGGAGAACGAGGAGAACATTGCAACACGGTTAAAAACTCAAAAAGTAAAGCAATAAAAGGCCTTTGTGAACACAGCTTAAAACACACGTCCAAGAGCTGATTGGGTTCGGTTACCTCCATCCTATAAATGTACATCTGCTAACACAAGCCGTATCTCTCTTGTTTCTCCTCATCATTTCACAAACCCACACCCCTCCTCCTCCCCTT
>KN503183.1:0-16597 GCA_000787155.1 Scartelaos histophorus | reverse complement strand
GAGGGCGTCTTTTTACCTACTGCTATGTATGAGAGATGGGAAACAAGTTATACTTCTAAAACACACGTTTATGCTTATTTACCCCCATCATGTGCATCTTGTTGTGTCTTTGGGCAAAACACTGACCCTCCACGTATGAATGTGATGTGAGCATGAGTGATTGGCAGCTGTTGGTGTCTTAGCGATAGAGTGAGGACAAAACCTGTTTGTAAAATGTTTCTAAAAAGGCATTACACTTTCAGATGAATCTCTCAATCACTAATTATTCTCCTGGAACATTTTATTGCTTCTTTCAGGAACTCAGATGGGCGTCACTTTCTAAGAACACCAGTCCTTTTTTAACCTTTACTTTACATGATTAGCAGGCAGCTCATTAGAAGCTTTTCTGTGGAGATTTGTTGATTTATTGAAGTTTAGTAAACACTTTTAACACTTAGTTAATATAGTTGTAGTAATTATCTACTACCTCTATTATTACTACTACTACCTGCTACTACTACAGCTACTACTATTACTCCTAAGACCACTACTACAACTACAGCTGCTACTACTGCTACTTCAACTATTACTACTCCTTCTACTACTAATATTTGCTATCACTTTTACTAATGCTACCCCTACTTCTACTATACTATTACTTCTTCTATTACTACTATCACTTTTGTTGCTTTAAGTAGTTACATCCTGTACTTTGAGATCAAATTTAGTATTCGATGTTGACTGCCAAATTTCGCCCACACTCAAGCATAGAAGAACATGGACATATAGTTTATAATGATCCAAACTGTGGTCTTTTGGGTAATAATGAAGTACTTTAAAATAGCCTGATAGTTGTAATTGCGCGTGTGATGCTGGCATTGTCCCAGTGCGGTGCATGTGTTCCTTTGGCAGTAGACTTAGTGCTGATGAAACAGAGTGGAGGTGTGAAGACAGTGAGAGATCCCGGCCCCACAGAGTAACACTAAACGCTGTATATGCACTTTTACTGCGCGGGGTGAGCCACTTGATACATGCGCCCCGAGCTCACGGGAGGAGCCGTCACTCACTGTCTGTAGTTTCTTATATGACGCTGTATACAGGAGGGAGTGGACTGACTTTAATAATGCTGTCAGAGTCGTATACAGCCAAGTGTCCTGCTCCGTTATGTTGACATGGGGTAGATCAAATATGTTGGTGCATGTTGTGTAACTTTATTTCTGTGTTTGTGATTTATTTTTTTTTTTTTTTCCATGGAAATGTTATTGCTTTGCCTGAAATGATCCACAGCAGCATTAAATATATCTATCTATAGTCATTACAAGTGGTTTTATAGCTTAGAAACATGAACGGGGTCGCCTCTGCACAGACCTGATATGTAACTTGGCTTTGGTGTGCTTTGAACAGAAAAGTTACACAGTGCACCTTTAAGCATAAATGTACCAGAATCCACGCAATTTGTATCGACACCTTCCTAAAATAATTGCATAAGTCATTTTTGCAGGTTTTTCAGGAAACACAAAAAAACTCCCCCCAAAATTGAAATTATGGCATAAATTATGGCAATGTAAACTTAGGCAAAAAGTGCCTTAGGTGATTATTTTAGGAAGGTGACGATATGAGAAGCGTCTTTATTTTTTCATTCATATCAGTGTAATTCCATGGTACCTCTCCATAAAATATTTTCTCTAAAATACCTTGACAAATATGCATCTTTACTGCTACTGAGGTTTGCCTCTCCACAGACCTTACTAGGCTCGTGCATTGCCTTAAGTCTGATAATAGGATACATATCACGATCTGCATGTCACAATTCAATATATCCTGATATATCCTGATACTAAAACATAGGTCGATATATTGTAATTTATCAATCATTACTTCTATTAATAGAGTCAACTGCACCTTCATGAGAACACAATTGTACAAAATATAATTGAAAAAAATGTTTAAATCATCAGAACAGTGAATGTAACTAATACATTTTTGTGAAACATCTGATTTAAAAAATGTATTTGGATGCATTTGGAATCTATTTGAGAACTGTGAAATGAAGTATCACAATATATCACTGAATTGATTTTTTTCTTACACCATGGAGATGTGATTGTTTTTTGCAAATGTTCCAAAGGAATCCATCACGATTCAATACAATCCACGATACACAGCTCACAATACGATATTATCACAGTATGGCGATGCTTGCAATCGATATCAATATACTGGACATGAAACTCTATGATATTTGGCTGTTTTTTTAAGAACCAAATACATTTTAGCAACAATGTTTCTTTGTTTTATCATCAAAACAGTGAATATGTCAAGTGTATTGCATAATCAAGTTTCATTCCACTAAAAACACAACAAAATTGTAGCGTAGTCACAGCACAAAATAGATCAAATGTACCAAAAATATATTGATATAACAGCAGACTTAATGATACTGCATCACTATATTTATTGGTATTTTTGAACACCCTTATCCCAAAGCATATTTTAGTATTTTATTGATACGCCATAGCTTCCGTCTTGAGTGTCCCATATGTTTTTAGTTTTTTTTCCCCAGCATATACGTTTTCTGGAGCTAATAATGTTAACAATGCACCGCTGTCAACCTACCCCCACTGAAGTTCACCCCAAATGAAAAAAGCCCCACATCTAGAAATGAATGCATGCATATCAGCGCTAATTATACCGAACAGGACATGACATTATAAGTGCCTGGACCTGAAGCTCTACTCCTTTTTATTGTACTTTATATTTATGCAGTAGTACTAGTAGTATTGGAGTGGTTACTTCACAGGCAGGGGAAGAGGCAATAACCATAAGGGGACCATAAAGTTAATGATATGACATATGGGCTGCAGAGATGGGTGGGGGAGGGAAGCAATGCATTATGGGATCTTCAGTCGTATAGTGAGGTGAGAAAGTCGCTAACAATATGTATGTGCCCGCAGTATATCCAGTCACTACTTTTTATTGTATTTGTAATGAATGCTTCTAAAACCGGGGCTATGTCAATTGATTGTGTACTTTCTCTTTTGTCTTCTTGTGTTTGTCATTTGCTTATTTACTTGACATAGAGATTTTAGGGCGTGGTTTATGAGTGACTAGCAAAAAAAAATACAGGTTTGATTGGGTATGGCCTCGTCTCACTGTGTCTGGGCCTAAAAATACTCAATAACCCTCAATTAAAATGGCCCAATGAGGATTAGAAATGACCGAATATTGATCTTGATTCAAATAGTGTCCCAGAATATTCACAGTATTCACTTAATCTCCAGATAACTAAAGAACCTAAAGCTCTGAATTATTTTTTTGTATATCGTCTATATATAGTGTCTAAAATCTCTTCCGTTTTTATTGCTAAAATACCTTGAAAAACATGTATTCTTATTTTAAGCAAGATTATCACAGAAAATCAGAGATACTGTAGATATGTAGTAATGTCTCAGTGTGGAACATTGGAAAAAATGTGGAAAAATTACGCAGTGCAATTTAACTTAACATTGCTGTACCAAATTAATGGTTTAAGTCTGATTTTGATGGATTATATAATTATCTTCCTGAGTGCTACTATCATTTATTTTTTTTTAACAAACAAGTACCTTATTTCTAATGTTAATGGCATTTACTAGCCATTGTAAGGAGGCAAACATTATTTTGTTTGTTTTTATACCTCACTCATATTTCAAACCACAGCATATGGGTCAATGACGTATAAGGATTTTCAAAAGGAAAATTTAAAAATCTTGTTTCTATTGAACTTTTTCAAATATTTACTATGTCAGGTTTGCATAAATCTGTGTTTAACATTTATATGAAGAATTTCTAGTTGTTGGATTTTTTTTTTTATGTACATGAATTTGCTGCCACCTTGAAAAATGTCATGTGGTGCAACCTAGAATAACCTTAATTTTTTTATTTTTTTCAAACATGGTTGGGATGTTAATCTAAATTCTGAGTAATATGAATGTGATTTTGATATTTGAAAATATGAAAACATGATATTTAAAAACATGGACATGCTCGGACAATATTTGTTTGAATATTATGGGAGAAATATCTATTCAAGAAAGCTGAAATTTCATATGGGACTAAAAACACTTAAGAACATATGCAAACAAAACAAAAAAAAGAAAATAAATGTGATTAGATTTAGAGCAAAGTTAAAGAAGTTAAAAAATCAGCAGTTAAGGGCGGACAGTCACACCACTTGACATTTTAACACTTTAAGTACAAAAACATGGATAATAACTAATGATTTCTGAAAACTAATTTGGTTCCATGGAGGTCAGAGGTACTACAGGTATGTGGTGAATTATTATGAAATATGAGGCTTTTGAACTGAAGAATTTGCAGTTGGACAGACGCCGTGTCAATAACCCAAATGCCTCATCACTAACTCTCTTCCACTGTCAGATCTAGTGTAACTCCGAGATGAAGTAGACTGCTTCATGGTGTGTTCCTTTATGAATGATCCTTAGAAAGCACTAAACCAAAGAGCATCCTAATATTGATGGCAACGTGGAGTCTGCAGAGTGTTGCTTCATAACCAGCACACACAGCATGGGACCACTTTGATCAACATCTTGACCATAAATTAAGAAAATTAAACGGTCTATACTTGATTTCTGAGGGCCATGGCGATTCCCCAAACAATGAGGTTCAAGGAGGTGCCCCCGCTGACAGCCCCTTCAGTGATTTTCTATTAGGAATTCATTATTTCACTCCAGCTGGCTCACAAGTACATGCTAATATCACAAGCTACTGTCTTCAGATGCATAGATGTGCACCAGGCGAAATTTAAATGGGTTTGGAAATGAGGGCAGATGGAAAAGCACTTTGTACACTACGCAACTGGACAAAATTCAGATGAGTGGTATAATATCATCTCATACTGCATACAACTGTACAACACTCTTATGTATTTAACCCTATGTCATGTCAATCACTACGGCATCTGTGCTGTTTCTCTTTACAAACTCTTGTATATAACTGAGATATATTTGTATTACTGTACTGCTATGTTTTTTATTTTTATTTGTACATTCGTCAGTGACCTGGTGTGTGTCCAATTGCAATTTATTCAGTTAAAAAGGTTCAAATTTCATAATAATTCACCACATACCTGTAGAACCTCTGACCTCCATTCAGAAATCATGAGTTATTCTGCATGTTTTTGTACTTAGTGTTAAAATGTCATCCACCCATAACTCATAATAATTTTTAAACTTCTTCATAATTACTCTAAATCTAATCAAATTTATTTTCTAAAATTTTTGGCATATTTTCTGAAGTGTTTTTAGTCCCACATGAAATTTCAGCTTTCTTGAATAAATATTTCTCCCATAATATTCAAACAAATATTGTCCGAGCGTGTCCATTTTTTCAAATTTCATGTTTTCATGTTTTCAAATATCAATATCAATGTTCATATGACTCAGAACCTTAGATTGACATCTGAACCAGGTTTTATAAACTAGAACAATTTTGAGGTTACTCTTGGTCGCACCACATGACATTTTTTATGGTCGTAGCCAATTCATGTACATTAAAAAAAAAAAAACACTAAAAATGTTTCATATAAATGTAAAACATAGATTTATGCAGACCTGGCATTGAAAATATTTGAAAAACTTTCCTTACACGTCATTGATCCACATATACATTTATACAACTGCGCCTTATGTGACACCAGTGAACTGATTCTTATCTTTTATATTGTTGCCCTTTGTTATTTTATTCTATTATATTGTGATGCGCGAGCTACTGTGTCCTAATAATTTCCCTTGTGGATCAATAAAGTTTATCTAAGTCTAATAATACAGGACGCCGTTCCACTTTCAAAATAAGTAGCGCAAAGTCTGTCAAATTTGTGAAGTCATATTTATTCATTTGAGCGGACAGTTTCTAATATGTTTCTGAATTTGTTGTTCCAAGTTGTTCAAATTGAATCCGTCCATCAGCCAATAAGGAGTACTAACTAAACAGACTCTAAAACTGAAATGAGCAACTGTGTGTGCTTGAATTTCCCCAAAACAATACCGGTTTTTCATTTGTGTTTTAATTCTGTGAAGTAAAATGAAGAATTTGAACAACACACATTTTACTTTAAATCCTGCATAACATACAGTTTATCTGAATGTCGTAATATAGATTTGTGTAGATTTCATCTGCAACAAAAATACTAACACAGTCTTTCCTTTTATCTTAGCAAAGTTGCATATTGTTTTAAAATCTCGGCAGTACAAAGCCATGTGGGATTTCATTTTTGGTAAACATCGCAAACGTATTGTGCGCTTGTTAGCATACTGCTGTTTTTGGGATTTAAGCACATTTTAGTTTAGCGTCTGCTGCTTTCCCTTCAATATTTTGCTCTCGTTTGCTCGAATTAACGAAGGGGGCAGGGGTTACAGGAGTCGACCAATCAGGGGCCAAGTTTAGATGATGACAACCAATCACTGCGGCTTTTTTTTTTTTGGACCAAAAAACGAACCCTGAACTCTAAATGTTCTGTTCAGGAAAGCAACAAATTCATTCTGATGGTAAAAGTAGCAATTCTGGATTAACTAAATACTTTTTCATGTGACATTTTAAAATTTTGCTTTTTATTAAGTTAGGAATACGCATGGTGCTCCTTTTCTATCACAAATAATCAACCCACAAATATCCCGTATTCATTCATATTTAACAATTCAATTTGATCTGAACTCTGTCTCACTCCCCTGTGTTTGCTTGAGAATATTCTTTTGTATTTGATTTGACAATGTTTTTTTTTTTTTCTTCTTCTTTTACACTCAGTCGTTCTAATCAACAAGAGGACGACATCGTGTGTGGGCAGAAAGCTGTGAGGGTTTTCAGATGTAAAAATAATAATACGAAAATAGACAATAGACATTTTGTATCAGATCTCTGCATGTGAAGAAAGAAGATTAATCAGTGTTTAGAAATCACCCACGTTATTGACAAAAGGGCTCATATTACGCTGTTTTCTGATACATGTTATAATGGTTCCTCTTCAAAAACTTACCTGGGCTTGTGTTTTGTTTCATTCACACATGTTCAACGCACAAATCCTGCATATTTAGGCTGAGTTCTTCTCTCAAATAGAAAAGACTCTGTTCCAGCTTGTGACGCCATGTTGTATACAGATAAATATGTAAGTACGACATTGTGTTTTTAAACTCCACACACACATTCACTTGAATCATGTCCTGAAACTGCCAATCTCTACTGAACAGACGGTAAAGAAGCAGCTGTTCATTTGAAAACTACCACTACATGACATCACAAGGTGGAACAGAGCGTTTTGAGCTTTGAATATGTAGAGTAATAATGCAGGGTTACTCATGTGTGCATGAAACAAAACACAACTCCAGATATGTTTTTGATGAGCTTTTAAAATAGTTTACAGCTCACGAGAATCTATTTTGTCTAATATAGTATCATACTTTGCCTTTTTCAGCGCTGGCATCCACACAAACATCGCATTTCCTGTACAGTCGACCATGAAACCATCGTTTTCAAACCTCTGAATTATAATTTCTAAATGGAGAAGATTCAAGGAGGTCGTCTCGTTTAAAAATGACATGCAAAAACAGTGTGAGAGTGATTTGTAGTGTGTATTAGTTGCACTTGGCGTTGTCGAAAGTATTGAAAATCAGAGCATAATTGATTCAATTCAATTTATTTTTGTATAGCCCAAAATCACAACAACAGTTATCATGGCGGGCTTCACAAAATTGTTAAATTAGCAAACAAAGATGTCAGAGAATGAAGCAGAATAAGAAAAATATATATATAATAATGATAATTAATGAATAATTCAAAAATATAGAATGTCCAACAACAAGCAGGCAAATGGATAATTGTCCCAGCATCTCCTGTCCTTAGACCCTCCTTCTTCGGCAAGGAAAAACTCAAAAAAAAAAAAAAAAACAGTGGGAAAAAACTGAGAAACCTTGAGGAGAACCACAGTGAAGGAGAGATCCACTCCCATGGACAGACAGGCATAATTGATAAAAAAAACTAGTATCAAAACTAAATACTCATTTGCGCAAATATCGATGCTAAAACAGAATGATCTTGAGCTGTATCAGACCAAATATTAGTACTTGTAAATGCTCATGTACCACTATGAAAACTACCTAAATGACTGAAGGATTATACAGATATAAGATGTAAAATAAAGTACTATTTTCTATTACTATTTTGTATTCCTGAGTATTGAAATCAAGTTTTTACTATTGTGACCATCTCATTTTCCACCTTGAGTAATATTTGCTTTATAAATATACTGTTCTATTAGTCATATTCTAGTTATAGTCCGAGTGTATAGTTATTCCTGTGTGGTAGTGACAGTGAATGTATCTAGGCTTGTCTATTTTTTAACACTCTGCCCAAATTAGAAATAATATTTTAAGTGGGTTGTATTGTTTTAGCCTCCATGTTGGAAGTGCGTCCCAGAAAACCGAACTAAAAATATTAACAAGAAGTGAATATACTTCTAAGAGAAAGAGGAATTAAAGTGATCTAGCACAGTTGTTAAGGCGTTCTCGCAGCAGACAGTCTGATACTAGCTTTTGAAGTAGATCTGAACAAAAATACTACTATTAAATACTACTTCATTGATCCTTTATCTGTCATGATGTCAAAACCATAGGGGATGTAACTATTATATACTATCTATCTGTTTCCTGTCATCAAGAGCACACAAATCTCTTTCTGAAGATAAAAATAATATAATAATAATATAAAAATACAAGATACACAATGCTCTTTTGACCAAAATAGCTGTGAGGGGATTGCCAGGGACTTTTGTGTTGCCTGCCGTCTGGAGCTTGGCAATGTTAAACACACATTGCTTTTAATTTCTGAAATTCTGAAATTCTGAAATTTCTGAAATTATTTTGAAATTTCCTCAAATGAACTGGTCAGTAGTTGTTGTGAGTAAATAATGCGTTTTTTTCAGTGCTTCTGTTACATTTGAGACATTACTGACCTTTTCGCACAAGACTAGTGTTATTGTGGACCTTTGGTGAGTTGTAATAATTGCGGAGGATGCTTGAGATCTTAATCCCGTGTGAATGCGCCATGTCTGTAATTTGTAACGTAAAAATTCGAACAACATTTCGTCAAACGCAGACGTCCATTGATAATAACAGCGCGAATCTGCATCTCAGTGTTTGTTGTTGTAACTGTGCACCTTCTCTGTCTCTTTCTTTTATTTCCACATACTTTTCTCTTTCAATCTCTGTCTCAGTGTCAGTACAATAGTAAAATATATTTACTGACTTTTGCTTATCCTGCTGCAAGTTACTCAGAGGTGGGGAAGAAATTTGCAAATTACCAGATCAGGTTATCCATGAATATGGCTCTATACTGTCATGATATGGAAAATTTAAATGTGAAAAATCTGGAAAATTGTGCAACAAAAATAACAAACATCTGAAGCCAACTTTACAATATAATGTTTTCTAATCAATATACAGTAGGAGGTCTTATGCGATGGTTAATTAGTCCCCAGCAAAGGTTCCAGTACCTATTGATAATCTCTGGAGTTGATTGCTAACTAGTACAGGTCCCACTGGTATGGCCTCTACCAAGTGGCTCATTTATTCTAAACAATCTGACACGAGTGCACCAAATACCACCTAATCCTGTCAATATCATGATGTGTTATGGATAGTCCTTTGAAAATAATGGGGCGATTCTCCCGTCACATGTGTGACATTCACACAACAATTATGTTGTTCTTCTCGGCTTCAAGCTTAGGCATTAATGGAAATATTATAAGTTATATGATATTCATTTTATCTTAAGTTAGCTCTATCAGCAGATATAAGTAGTTTAGCTTTTTCATATGTTTTCTTAGAGATACTGAGGCAAGTGTGTGTGTCACGTGTGACTCACAAAAATGGATTGGAATGGAAGTTATCTTAACTAGTGCAAAACTCTGTGAACTTTGAGAGGACAAAATAATGAAAAATATTTGAAATACTACATCAATTGGTACTTTAACAAACTATAATAGAAATGAGAATAAACAATAAAGTAAGTAAAAAGACAAACCTTGGCTGTAAATTTGACACTTCGTTGGCAACATTTCCTTTGCTTCCTCCATTGCTCAATCACACTTAGTAAATGTAGATTTTTTATGTCTATTTCTGCTCATGTGCAAAGCGATTTACAACTGAGTACAAATATTGTAGGCTAAAGCAAGAATTATGAATACAATTTGACAATTTGTCACGTGTGTGACAGTTATTCTTTTTGCCATAAATGCTAATCTGAGTCTGTAGTGTCACGTGTGTGACATATCAGGTTGATAATGTTTAGTTTGACCCCTTAATATAAAGGAAAATGAAAAAATACAAGAAATGAAAGGTTTAAGTGCATACATTGATTCTACTAAATCTGCTAAATAATTATGTATGACAAAACCTTCATCTTTTGCAGAAAAGACCCTTAAAATCAAAAGTGATTTTCATTGACAACAACCGTACTCAGATAACATGTCCTCTTTAATAACCATTACCCCCTGAAAATCAACATTTCTTGAAAGGTGGTTGACATATTATTAAAATATAATATATAAAGCCTTAAAAAATCTACAATTATATTATACAAGTAGTTTTTCAGAAAATGGCCCAATAGCATGATGTATTGTCTTTCATTTGTCAGCATTACTGATATTTATTAGTACTTAGAAATGGCTAGAACCCTGATAGAAGCATTATTGTGCAGCAAATTTCAGTAACATATAAAGCTATTCTGGGTTAGCAATCAAAATCAAAATGTTTTCCAGTTATACAGACAGTACACTGGTCTCATTTTCTGCTGATTTTACACTGTAATCAAGGCCTGCACAATTTGAGGAGAAACATCTAATTGTGTTTTTCTGACATTGAGCAGAGATTACATTGTGATTACATTTGCCATTTATGTTTTAATTTTTATGTTTAGATTTAGTTTAAAGTTTGCATTTTATGTCCAGGAGAATTGACAAAAAGACTGAAATATGAACTGACGCTAAAACAAGGGTCACATTTCAGAACATACACATTTAAACTAGAGGGTTAGCAGGTTTTATGTAGAATAAAACTGATTATTTTGCAGATTTTGAGATTGCAATCATGATATCACAAGTTGGAACAGAGCGTTTTCAGATTTGGAGATGTAAACTGCCAGATAATAAGGGGTTTTTGAGGAGGTAACAATATTATGACATGTCTTAGAGCTCATACAAGGCAATATAACATTTCTCTCATTAGTTTTTTGGTTTTTTTTTTAAACTCTGCTCTGCGCCTTGTGTCTGGCATTTCATATACCATAACATCCATCTCCTAATATATTCCCTCTCCCTCCTCTGTGCTTGTCCAGCGTAAAGATCCCTTTGTCTTGATATCAAAAGCATATGAAGTCCACCGTATCTGCCCTCACATCCTATTGGCTAAATCTCTCACCTTTTCAGACGCGTTCGGGAGCAGGGACCAAGACGCGCGACTATCACAAGAAAAATGACAAGACAGCGCAGCGTAGAGTGTGACTTTGAGATACGGCCCCGGCTCCTTTTACAGCACTTTACCGGAGTTTGGGAATTGACAGGAATCGTAAGCACCTGAGCCGTCGAGAGCCCATCTGCGTCGCTCCCGGGTCTCTGAATATTCATGGCGGCCCTCCTCTTATCGCGTTAGGCTGGGCCCGTGCGGTGAGCAGGCAAAAGCAGAAGGATGACGGCGCCGTGTTCTGTCACAGACCCGTGCGGAGTCGCGCTAAGGACCACGGTTTGACATTGGGGTGAGAGGCAGAAGATGTGGATGCTGCTCAGACAGAGAGATAGTTTTGAATCGGCTCAGGGAGATTGACGTCACCCATAGAGTTTGGCTCCGATCAAATGAAGCTCACTGGCTTGCAGTTATAGGAGTGAATTTGGAGCTAGTTCCGTATTAGCAATAGGAATGACTGATTTATAGACCAAATAATGACATAAAAACAAAATGACGACCCTGGCAACAGCAGTTACAGAAAGAGAGATGACTTTTTCTCGATATAAAGTGAATATCCGGAATGCAATGGCTTCAGGACGTTCGGTATGTCCATCTGTACAGTTTATGCTTGGAATTTATTGGCATTTACATGAGATTTCAAGACATATTGGTGCAGATTTTTTTGCGTATTGTACGGGTAGCCAATGGTTAGCCTTGAGTATTGCAACGCACAACTGCAAAGCGCGTATTACTTCCTATATTAACTCAATCACCAATTGAAAATGCGACCGATCAAATCATCTTTTTCAATATGACTTTAAATGAAATGGTATCCACAGTTTTGCAAGGCTAAATATTTTCTCAAAGTCACCTATTCTAAAGTGGTCTTTCTAAGAACCAGAGGTAAAAACACATTTCACAAAGTCAATTGAAAATCTGTCAGGGCAGAATGAACTGAGAGCTGCTTAAAACACATTTGGAGCCCGGAAGATGAGGCTGCTGCCAGTTTGCTCATGTATGAAATATGAACTCTCTCAGACAAGGTCACTTAGATTTGACTTACCTAAATATGGCATAAAAATACTGTGAATCGCCGGGGCTCCAAGTCAAAGCCAAGAAATATTCATTAAAGGGAAAATCTGCTCTCCTGCACAGCAATAAAACATCCTTGGAGGGAAAGTAATGCGTGCTATTATTATGTCAATACCACTGCCACACAAATCCCCATAGTAAATCTTGTGCAGTTGAAAGTGCTCTTTTGTAAAAGTCACAGTAATTGCAATAGCTTTTACTCCAAGGAGGAAATAGGGGTTATAAGTAATTGTTTGGTCAAGATGGTTCGGGTCTTTTGAGATGTGCTCCTTCCAGTTTTGCGATGGGGCATAACTTTCCGCCTTAAGTGGGCGCTGTGGTAATTGATGTCTCAGTGGTTAAGGTGGAGCAGGTTCTTGCATCGGGAGGTGTCTTGTGTGTGCTCAAGAACGTGCATTTGCAAATCACTTTCAACGTGCGATTTGAATTTTAAACGTTCGACAAATTCAGCCCGTTTTGGTCACACGTAGAGCCTCCGGTAGCAGAAAATACATATGTTCCAATTATTATAATACGCTACTTACTTTAGGCATTAGAGCTGAAATCTGACAACATCTGCTAGAGTTGTGCTGTGCTAAGAAATGCTGCTAATGCATGGAAATAAGCAGTAAAACTATCTTTAAATGTTAGATTTAAAAAGAAAAATATCAACAGATTCATTTAAAGGGTCTATATTACACTATTTTCTGATTTATAATGTATAAATCATAAAGACTTTGTAATCCCTCAGTTGTCCAGGTACGATCCAGAAAAAAAAGCACAAATCATCACCCGTTGCAGTCAGATCTTTCTGGTTAGACATTCAAATAAAGATTAGATGTACAGTTCAATAGATCTTCTGGCATCTTCACTTTCACAGGGAGTGTTGATGATATCTGCAAAACTAAAAATGGGGAGTTGTGTTTGAAGCGTCCGTGTATATATCGTTTACTATATAGGTGTTTTTTTCCAGTAGCCGGTGCAGTGGTCAGCCATGTTTTATGTTCCACACGAATGAGGGTCACCTACGGGCCTCATGAATCCTTAAACAGCTGCTCCGGGCCTGGGAGGAAAGGGACGAGAGGGAGGAGACGAGGGGAGGCGGGAGACTGGGACACTTTGTTATGAGGCGTCACCACAGCGGGTGCAAAGCAGTGTGCCGAGCATCTGTTATGTGGAGAAAAAAGCGAGGGGAAAAAAACACAATGGTGTGAAGTATAAATACATTTGCATATGCATAGGTTCTGCTTCCTCCTATATAAGAGGTCTTGAAGTATCAGCACTTTGAGAAGATGCTCTTAAAAACAGGAAATATTCGCCCGAAAATAATAATTACTGAGAAATATGTGTACATTAATTATACATATGAAATTGCAGCTCACTTTCCAATTATTAGTTTGACACAAACGTATAATTTTCCATAACAATGTGGTTTTTGATTGCTTGATTAGCCTCGGCAGAAAAATATTTAAAGTAAAATAAAGCAAAGTGGAGCCTTATTCAGGAGAGGAACACTAACTTGAAGATTGGCAGTTTGATTCCTGCTTGTTGTGTCCTTGGGCAAGACATTAAAAGTGCCTATGACAAGTTATACAACTACTCATTTCAAAATCTTTATATTTAAGATTTATGCAAAATATTTACTCTCAATTTGGCTATTTTTTAGGTTCAAATTTTACTTCCTAGTTCGAAATCGTCACATCACACTAGGGAATTTCATAACTGTTGCCAAAAATGATTATATGACAAATACAAATAATTGAAAATACCTTTATTTTGTTTAAATTGTGTTTTTAAATCTGTTTTTTTACAGATAAATTGTTGAACTTTGAGAATTGT
Source organism: Scartelaos histophorus (assembly GCA_000787155.1). NCBI lineage: Eukaryota > Metazoa > Chordata > Actinopteri > Gobiiformes > Gobiidae > Scartelaos > Scartelaos histophorus. The sequence continues at coordinate 2,219 of KN503183.1, read as the reverse complement.
CCTAAGTGTGATGTCAAATAGACATTATACAGTATGTTTGAACTCTACTTCCTGTAATTTTTAACATATTATTCAACTTTTCTTTGCAATTTCTGAATTTGTATTTACAACCAAAATTAGAGAATCATACAAATCTGTCACACGCACTTTAACCAACCCTGTTTGTTTGAATGAATAACAGGACATTGCTTCATTCTTAATTTTTTGCTTTTTTATATTGTAGCTGAAAATATATCCCCTTGTTATAAATAGATAATTGTATAAATCCATTAAGCATATGGTAATCCTATTTTCACTTCCACGCATTGATGCAATCCCATATGCCAGAACACATATGGTAATTACACGATCTTGTTTTCATTGTGCGGTGAATAATTGATGATTTTAGATAGTTCTGACATGCTGGTTCTTTTGTTTTAGGTGCGCAGGAGGTGGTGATCCGCTGCCCCTTAAACCACATACAATGCACAGGGACCAAAAAGTGCATTCATTTCAACAAACTCTGCAACGGGGCGAAAGACTGTGACGACGGCTACGACGAGGGCGTGCACTGTCGAGGTAAGGGGCTCTAATCTAAAGCCACCGACTCGAAATGTGCCAGTGTGTGTTGAGAAAACAGGAGTGAACGAGTAACGCCGACTGATATGGTAATCACGGCACGCTTCTGCTGCTTGAATTATCAAAATGTGCAAATGATTTTCTAAGCAGTAAATTGGAAAGCATTTTGCTAATTAGATAACTGTTTACAAAGTAGTTTTTATTAAGATTTTGTGAGATTGGTATAATAGAAACTGCACGGTTGTTATGGAATTTAAACTCTTTGTCTCCAGTACAAAACTAAAAAACAAAAATCTAGCCAAGTTAAGATTATTTGAATTAAGAAAGTTTTATCGTGATTTGAGTAAATTTTGTTTGGCAAGTAAAAATCATTTCACTTTTTGTACTTAAAATATGAAAATACATGTAACTTTTTGGTTTGGGGTCCATCACCTGCTTGTCTCTATGGATACGTCATTGCTCTGCCTGGAATGTTCCACAGTGTGGCATTAAAGAACTCTACCTTACTGTACATTTATTCAGTTACAGGTGGTTTTACTGCTCAAAATACCTAGAAAAACAAGCATTCTGACTGTGAGCGGGATTGCCTCTCCAAAATAGAAAGGTTTAATGCCACACTGTGGAACATTCCAGACAAAATAATAACGTCTCCATAAAGAAAAGCATTTGACAAACCCTCCACCAGAAAAGTGACATCATGCACCTTTAAGATAAGAAGAACAAATCTTTTTTTCTCAGTTTAAGTGAGAAACTAATTCTAATGTTGCTTGAATTAAGAAAAACACTTATTCCATTTTAGATCATTTTACTTGTAAGTTGAATCTACTGAAATAAGGCCAAATGTTCTTAATTTAATTCAATTTTCAATTTATTTTTCAATTTATTTTTTGTATATCCCAAAATCAGTTATGTCGGCGGGCTTCACAAAATTGTTAAATTAGCAAACAAAGATGTCAGAGAATGAAGCAGAATAAAAAGAATAATAATAACAATAATAATAATAATGAATAATTAATTAATAATTCAAAAATACAGAAAGTCCAACAACAAGCAGGCAAATGGATAATTGTCCCAGCATCTCCTGTCCTTAAACCCTCCTTCTTTGGCAAGGAAAAACTCGAAAAAAAAAAAAAAAACAGTGGGAAAAAACCGAGAAACCTCGAGGAAAAAGAAAACAGTGGGGAAAAAACCGAGAAACCTCGAGGAGAACCACAGTGAAGGAGAGATCCACTCCCATGGACGGACAGGCATAGATATCTTCAATTTAAGTCATGTTATATTACCTAGATATTACTTTTTGCATTGTGGATCGGAGCTGACAATGTTCTTGAAGTTGATAGAACAAAGAAAATTTGCATGTTAAGGTATTTGTGCAATGTGACGAGCGTTGTCTGGGTGGAGAGAACACGGTGTTCCAAATACGTTGACGTTTTGTGCCCTGAGGAAACTCTGTGGTACAACTCAAATTGCTCCAATTGCTGATAGAGTCAATACTGGTAAACACTGGTAAAAACAAAAGAAAGAAAGAAAGAAATGTTGTGAGCAGTGCAGTGTGTTGTGTTATTTAGTAAGACATGGTCCACAGAATCTTATAATATGGCTAACAGGCATCTTCCCATAATCCAAATGTGAGAGTCAAACATGGAAACTGACCAGTGTTT
>JACN01144305.1:0-13119 GCA_000787155.1 Scartelaos histophorus | reverse complement strand
TGCACGCAGTTCTCCATTATACCATGAAGCCGAGCGCATTGGCCTGACGACTTTTTGTTTTAGTGGAGCTACTGCATCAAGGGCAGTTTTCAAAGACTCCATGGTCTTATCAACAAATTTGTCACTTTTAATGGGATTTAAATTATGCTCAATTTGGTCACATGACCTATCATTAAATATTGGCCCAATTATTTATTTAAAATTAGCAACAGCTTTTTCAGATATTGTTCTTTTAGTTATTATTTTATTCTGGTGAACAGAGAAGTCTTTAAGAATAAACTGGAGGTAATTAAAAATGATCTGATATTATAGGATTTTGTGGGAAAACTTTTAGATCACTGATCTCTATACCATGTTAAAACAAGATCTAATGTGTGCTTATGACTGTGTGTCGGCTGATTTACACTCTGGGTGAAGCCGACGTCATTCAAAAGAGGTAAGAAGTTACCTGGCTGCTGGAGTTATGGGAGTGATTTTTATGTCTTTTCATAAAGATGAAGGTTTATTTCCGTTTTTGGGGAGATGCTAATCATTTTGAGGGTTTTACCAGTGCCACACATGTTTTTAGTTGGCCAAGAATTTCTTTAGTCTCACTTCCTGGTTGAATTTTCACTTGAGCTTCTTTTATATGCCCAGAATATTTCACTGTTGGTAGATAAACTTTATTTGATCAGGAAACAAAAATTTTTTTTCTTCCAAAAATGGTTCGCAGCTCATCCAGTCTGGTGAACACTGCCTTATACCTGCCTGCAGGGAGAAGCTGTCTACACTGAAACTACTCTGAACCTAACACACCTACTTTACAGAAACTGTAAACAAGTAATACTAGATGAACATATTGAATTTGGCATGGATTTTACCTGGATGACTGAGGGATTCACCACACATATTGAGAACACAAAATATAATATTGGAAAAACTCTTTTATCTTTCTTTTTACCACCTTAACCATCTTACATTTCTACCATCTTAAACATCTTAACCTAACAAGTAACACTGAAGATTCCAGTTGATACTTTGCAATGACATTATACCAGGGGTGTCCTACATATATCTCTGCTGGAGGAATGTTCATCAGTTATCGTGGTGACACAATACACACAGTACCAAAGACTGACAAAAAAATTTGAAGATAGTCAGAGCATATTTTCATGAGCCTGTGATCAGTCAGAGTGTTCATGATCCTGTTTAGATGTTTCATTTTCAACAAAAAGGTAAGAGTGACTAAAAAACTGTAGCTAGGTTGTGTTTGACTGTAATTTAACTTGTGAGAGACTTGTTGAAGCACACCAATCAGCTGAACTGTTAATAAACCACACAGATTAAAGTCCAGCTTGAGTTACAGAACTGCAGATCGAGTAGTGCCTTCTGTTAGCTTCACACCCCAAGGGAATGTTGATGATGTCAGATGATGATGTTTTTTGAAAATGGCCATAGTGCTGATGGTGTGTTGGTGCTGTTTTGTCGGTTACAGTGTTGTGTTGCTACAGGTGGACTTGTGCAGTAAGAAGCTAGAGCGAGCGGAGCAACTGATTGGAGGACTGGGTGGAGAGAAGACACGGTGGAGTGAGATGGCTGTGAGCCTGGGGGAGCTCTACAAGAACCTGACCGGAGACATCCTCATCTCTGCAGGCATCGTGGCCTATCTGGGAGCCTTCACCTCCAGCTACAGACTGGTACCTGCCACTGGGAGGGGTCAGGCCATATAATAATGCCCTGTTTATCCTGCTTTATTTAAACCCGCCACTACCCAAATGTTTTTAATAATCTGACGTCAAAGTACAGTCAAATGTATGCTTTTGCCCCCATGAACATCACATTGTCCTTTTCACTTTTATTGACCATCATATATCATAGTAAAGACAATTTAATTATTATTACTCAAAATTTACAGATCAACAATGGACACACAAATTGACTCATCTCAGTTAAACTCTCAGTGCTAAGACAGAACCAGGAATTGCAGCATCTGTCTACCATCTACCAGAATTGTTCAGCATGCACAATGGGTTAAACCAGAGACACTGCAAAATACACTGCAGAAATGGGGGGCCAAATTTTAGATATACAGGGAAATTATCTGTCCATGCACTCAGATAATTTTACTAGATAATTTTACTTAATTGAATCAGTCTTTGGTGAGTGTTCATGGGCTGGAAGTTTATGGATACTCAATTTGAGATAAACAGATTTAAAACCAGTTTATGATTAGTGTTCATGGCCTGAGAATAAGTTCTCAGATGGCAAATTGTAGATAAAATGGTTTAAATTCTGCTCAGTTCTAGATAAATATACTTACATATAATATACAAGTTTAGGATTAGTATGAATGGCCTTATAATAAATTAAAAATTCTAGATATTTGTCCTTACATCAGTCTGACATGATAGTCGTTCATAGTCAGTCTGTATCACTGAATCTAAAAACAAGTGAAGTGTTACAGGGAAAATTATGGTCAATGGATTGTAGCTTATTTTAAACATTTATTGCCTAAATTTAAGATTTTCTCAGTTCATCCTGTTTTCAGGTTTATTCTCTACTTACTAGTTCTGAAGAACTTGATAGAAGTTTGAATATCTTGGCCAGATCATAGACATTTGCAGTGTGTACAGATATTGTCCATGTGTCCTACAGGAGCAGACACAGGAGTGGATGTCTCTGTGTAAGTCCAGAGCCATTCCCTGCTCCCCACACATGTCCCTAATGAACTCCCTGGGAGACCCTGTGAAGATCAGGGCCTGGACCATCGCAGGACTGCCCTCAGACAGCTTCTCCATTGACAACGCCATAATGATATCGTGCGTGAGAAGAAACCACTCATCTGCTCCTCTGGCCCTCTCATCTGCTCCTCTGGCCCTCTCATCTTCTCCTCTGACCCTCTCCTCTGCTCCTCTGACCCTCTTATCTGCTCCTCTGACATTCTCATCTGCTCCTCTGACGCTCTCATCTGCTCCTCTGACCCTCTCATCTACTCCTCTGACCCTCTCCTCTGCTCCTCTGACCCTCTTATCTGCTCCTCTGACATTCTCATCTGCTCCTCTGACGCTCTCATCTGCTCCTCTGACCCTCTCATCTACTCCTCTGACCCTCTCCTCTGCTCCTCTGACCCTCTTATCTGCTCCTCTGACATTCTCATCTGCTCCTCTGACGCTCTCATCTGCTCCTCTGACCCTCTCATCTACTCCTCTGACCCTCTCCTCTGCTCCTCTGACCTTCACCCCTGCACCCTCTGCTCTTATTTCCTCTTGTCTCCTGTCTCCTACTGTCTCCTCCTGCCTGCTCCTGTCTCCTCCTCACTGTGATACGTTGTGGTGAACAGAAATGCACGGCGATGGCCTCTGATGATCGATCCTCAGGGCCAGGCCAATAAATGGGTGAAGAACATGGAGAAGGACAACAGTCTGCACGTCATCAAACTCAGCGACAGTGCCTTTGTCAGGACCCTGGAGAACTGCATCCAGTTTGGAACTCCAGGTACAAACACCAGCAACAAACTAACAAACCTGCTTTACATCACTTGCACCGACACACACTCTTCCTCAATCATTATTACAGTAATTTCTGGACTGTTGAGCACATCTGAATATAAAGATGCATCACCCCCCCCCAAAAAAAAAAACAAAATAAAAAAACAAAACAAAATAAATATTAGTACATATATATAAGCCGCACGTGACTATAAGCCACAGGTGTCCACATTGTAATTTGAGATATTTACACAGAAAGATTTTTTTTATTTTTAATTACCATAAATATCGCCACATGCTTTACGAACAATACCTGTAACACGGCAGTAACACAGCAGTAACATGGCAGTAAAACTACAGTTAGCTGTAGTCTCTGGAAGTCTGAAAATAAAGTTTAAAGTTTAACTTTAAGGGTTAATCCCCTGAACGCAATCTCACGGAGTTGTGATAGTTTAATGTTGATGCATGTGTAGGAGATTTTAAGTGACACAGCACAAAGCTTTATTAATTCATGAACTCTCCTCACTTATTTAGCGTAGGTATTTTCACTGACCAGAAAAGTCACTGGTTGCTATCTTCATCTTCCTCCTGTGCACTGAAACCATCTTCAGTGTTGGAATTGAACAGCCTCTGTCTTGGTCACACACTTTGTCCGTCTCAGTGTCACTGGCAAATTCTCCCTTGCATGAGAGCTGTCCTCTTCATCACACAACAGTCCAACATTTTGAAACCTTTGCTGATCATGGATTTATTCACATACCTCCACACTGTCAGGATCCACTGGCAGACAAAGTCTATAGAGGGATTGTCAGACCACATTGCTTTCTGCGCCGCATTTGCTGTGTTAAACAATAATCCGTATGTATTTAAACAAATAATCTGTTTTATAATCCAGAAATTATAGTATGTCCTCTGTGTGTTTGGAGCAAAACACACAGAGCAGGGAGAAAAAACAACATCTTATTTTGTTGCTTTCAACAAATATAGCATTTTCAAAACAATGAAAGGTAACTGTATAAATGCTGTACAGTTAATGCCCCTTAGAAGTACCCCCTCTTTAATGACCACACAATGACAAACAAACAAAAAACTCTATGCCACTTTATTGAAGATGTAAATGTATTAATTCAAATTAGTTGTAATTAAATGAATCCTATTTTGGGCATGGCTTGCTTCATAAGTACTTAGCCTTTGCCTTTTAACTCTTAATGCGCAGATTAGTTTAGACATGATTGTGAATGATGAAGATCACACTTCAGGGGTGGTGCACACTGCATGCTCTTCTATGGTGCATTTTACCTCTTGAATTATTGTATCTATCTTAGGTGCAGACCCGATAATCATCTGAGCACTCATATACTTCTGAGCAATGAACAACGGTTTCTTTTCTCCTTTTTCAAGCTTCTCTAGAACAGTGTGAGTTCTTTGTGCTGCCTCTTGGGGGCACTCTTGCCCTCTGACAGCTTGTACTTTAAAAACAGCCTTTGTCCTGATCTGCAGTGACACAGAAATCGCCAAGCCTCCTCTCTCCTCTCGTCTTTTCTCTCCTGTCTCCTCTCTCAGACACACCTCAGGGTGAATCTTACCTTTAACCAGCCTTAACACTACTATCTGCATCAGGTGTGTTATGTCAATATGCAAATCCCATTCATTATTATCTTGATCACATCCAGTCACTTTTATCAGGTCAAACTGGCATTAAAGACACCCGCTCTAGTTTAATATTTGACAGTCATGATGTTTTATTGTTTTAGCCCCACATATATTGGCCTAATTAACTGGCCCAGCACAGCAACAGCCTGGGGGAGAAGTGCATCGATGTGGGCTTTGTGAATGTGCACGAGTGGAGTCCATTAAAAACACATTGGAGCAGTCGTACAGAGGCAGAGCCCAGGGGAGCACTCGGATTCCACAGTTATGGCAGATTGTAAAGCTCATCACACGCTTGCATTACCTCTAAGGATCATTACCAGATTAATCAGGAGCAGAGAGGCAGGGGCAGAGATTGGACCAGTACGAGACAGGAGGAGGGCAGGAGAGACAGGAGCAGAAAGACAGGTGACGAGAACAGAACAGCGACAAAACAAAACAAGGGAGCTCAGCAGCAGTACAAGAAGAGAGCTTTTGGATCTGTCTACAATTAAACATTACCTCATCAAAAACCTGCCTGAAGAGGTTTTAAATGTCATCCATGCATGTTTGAGTAATCCAGTGTGCTCTCCCTGGCCCTATTTGAACCCTCCCCACAGCTACCAGTAAGATCCTGTACGAGGCTCCGCTCACAAGTCTATTTCATTTCATTTTTGCTCCCAAAAATTCTGATACAAAACAATACACTACAACTTAGCAACCCTGATGTTATATGCAACAAACAATGAAAGGGAATGAGGTGATTCAAATAAGTTAAGATTTGGCAGTTGATACCCCACAGATGTAAACTACCCCCTTTTAAGTGTGCAAATACAGACTTCTCACCCAAATTCCAGACTTTGTCCTATGCTCTGTTCTGATATTCTGCTTAATCAATGTTTTTGAGCTTTTAAATCTGTTCTAATGTATCCTCATTAAAAACACACCTAGAGTTGTGTTTTGTGTCATGTCATGCCTTGTTTCTCATAAATCTCCTCCCTTTCTCCCCTCTTTTATGAATGTTTGAGTGATAGAGGAGGGGTGCACTTAAGACACAGAATGCCAGTCGTGTATTTGTGCGCCCAGGGCAGCTGTGGCATTACCCAAGTGTGAGGGAGGAGAAAATGCACAAAATGACACAGTGTCTCAGACTAGTGCTAGAGCTATCAGTTTCAGTGATGTGACCTTTTCAGTGATGTGACCTTTTCCTGTTACGCTTGCCATTTTGGGGACTTTTGACCATAAAAACCATCATATATTTGCTTGTGAATCATTAACCTCATGGATTACTGGGTTGTAGATGGCATCAAAGCATTCAATCCATTCCAATTCAAGTCCAGTCATTTTTAATACATTGGGGCTGCCAAAATACATATTGTTAGAATGGAGATTTGTGTTGTACTATGGTGAGTTCTTGGCTCTAGTCACCAATAGAATTGTCAGGTTCAGCACAATTGTGTATTTGCCTTTTGAATAGTTCATGTCAAATTACAATCTGAAAACCACCAATAAAACGAACTTTGAAACCATCACAAGTACATTTCTGCCAGCCCCACTGTCTCCATATTTACCCTGTGCTTTTGGTGCAGTTCTTCTGGAGAACGTTGGTGAGGAGCTGGACCCCATCCTGGAGCCTCTGCTGCTCAGACAGACCTTCAAACAGGGAGGAGCTGTGTGCATCCGCCTGGGAGACTCCACCATCGAGTACGCCCCAGACTTCAGGTTCTACATCACCACCAAGCTCAGGAACCCCCACTACCTGCCTGAGACGTCAGTCAAGGTAATCTAACCCACAACCACCCTGCCACAGTCCACTCGGAGAGATCAGGAGTCTAACCCACAACTTCCTGGGAGGTTGCCAGGGAGGACAAGCACACTGCCACAATAACACAGAGGACATGCACACAGAGACATCGGGAGGTTTGGGAGAGGTGTAGAAAACTCATTAAAAAGTGACAAAGAACACAATGGTGCAATCATGTCCCTACCAAACTGTTACTTGAAATTCTTGTTCTTCTCGATCTTTTTAAATGAAAATTTGTAATTATTGAAAAAGACAATGGCACCAAGTTTTATTAGGCCCGAGCGCCAGAAGCTAGTGAAGAGCCTATTGTTATCACAAAGGGATGCTCCTAGTGGCCGGGAAGTTAAATGATTGACGTGACTCGCCTGTAGTCACCAGGGACCCTCGCCATGGTGTAGCAATGTGCCAGAGTTTCCAAAAATGTATAGTTTATTGGCCATAAACAGCCGAACATTGTTCTCGTATCAGAATATTCCGAGAACAAAACAGACTGATCTTGTACCTTTTCAAGAGAGTCCTACAGCCTATTGCACTATTTTCTTATCGTGTTATAATGTGTTATAATGTTTTTTCCTCATCAAAAACATACCAGTCCTGGAGTTTTTGTTTTGTTTTTGTTTTTTTGTTTTTTTTCACACATGTTTTACAGACAAACTCTGCAAACTTCAGGTGACGTTTACCATGTGGTCAAAGTGCTCCATTGTGGTTTTATATGCGTACACCTTCACTAGATGCATTTGGATTATTTCAGCCCTGGAATTGATGATCTCTGGTGAACTAAAGGTAAAAGGAGCTCTAAACTTTAAAACTACTGCTATATGACATCACAAGGTGGAACAGAGCAGTTTGAGGTTTGGAGATGTAGACTGACTTATAATAAAGGATTTTATTAGTCATTTTATTAGTGTGAATGAAATAAATCACAACTGTGCTTTTGATGAGGTAACAGCTCACAAGATTCAATTCTGTCTAATATAGGACCTTGAAGTGGTGTCCCAAAGCTCAGAGGAGACAAGGAGAGAAAACCAGAGAAAATTCATTATTCAGGAGGCAGACATCATATAAAATAAAGTCGTATGAGTTTGTATTGTTGCAAGTACAAGTACAGGGACAGCAGTAAAAGATGTTGAGATGGTGTGTAATCCTGAATTTGACATCAAAACTACAGTCTAACTTTTTTTATCTCTTATTTATCCGAAGGCACTGATGTTGGTTTGACTTTGGCTTAAAAGGCCAGAAATAATAATATAAAATAAGCCTTAGAATAGTCCCCACTAAAGGGTCATTTTGGTCAGAACCTACTGAGGAAAGTCTGTCTCATTCACCCTCAGCTCGAGTCTTTCTTCCTCTGTTCTGCTCCTATCTCCTCTGCTCCTCTTCTTCTCTCTCTTCTGCTCCTCTGCTCCTCTCTCCTCTTATTCTCTCTCCTATCTCCTTTGCTCCTCTCTCCTCTTCTTCTCTCTCATCTGGTCCTCTTCTCTGCTCCTCTCCTCTGCTCCTCTCATTGCTTAACTGGTACATCGAGTAGTAGTTTTCATGTGTACTTTCACTATAGAAATTAAACAGAAGTAGTTAGACCTTTTGTGAAATGCATTTTTAGCCCTGTTATTTTACTTGAGCACCCATTTTTACTATTTTTGCACCTCTTTAGCGTTGGGTTACAGGCTCATTTCCCATCATGCCCCGCAGATGAAGTGCTCACATTTCCAGTAAAGCAGACCTCCACAAGAATGCACTAATCCAAACATGATGAATGGCTTTTCAATCTGTTTGATATCCCATTGGTTTTATAAGATTATAGTCTATAAGAAAAACAAAGAGTTTCCGGAAAGAGGTGTTTTAACTGTTTATTTCAACCTGAATAATTACATTTACCATACACTGAAACTGTTAGTAAAAAGAAAAAAAATTATAGTATAAGATCAAAGGTGAAATTCCCTTTTTACTGCAGGACATAAGTACATACATAGTATACATATAGATATAGTTCAGATAGGAATAATATTTGCCTGGGATCCAGAATACACGGTAACTGCTAAGTCTCATCATTTTGGTCTTAAAATGTTCATATTAACCTGCTCTGCATGATCCTGGGTGTTTTATTTTTTTGCTATTCTGTCCATAAACCACTACTTCTAATGTGGCACTCCAAATATGCTCCTATAACCGTTACCATCGTGTACTTAATTTCACTGGACCTGAACTCTGTAGGTCACGTCACATTCCTTTAAACGTGGTATAGAGGATTTTCCAAGGAAGGAGGAGTACAGCAACTGTTTTTCAATTGCTGCGCATGAGTGAACCCAGCCTCCCAACAGCTCCTCCTCTTTACGGCAAAACTTGGTGTGCTGAGGCGGCTACTGTTCTCTTTTACTGTTCTCATAACTGCAAATACATTGAGAGTTATAATGAAGTGGTGAGTATGAGAGTAATGTATGTAAAAAAATACATACTACATCCTAAATAAGTTCTCTCCTCATCGCTGCACAGGACTTGTAAATACAACTAATGAACTACTAATGCAACAAGCAGCAGCAAACAGACTTTTTCGTTGCATTGAAAATCAGGTTTTCAGATACAGGATATCGCATTTGTGTGCTGAAAAATGTCTGTCAAGCTCTTGAAAATAAAATACATTTCCCATGAATAAGCATAATTTTCCTGTCCAGAAGTAATTTAGCTCCAGCGCGTTTTTAGACCCTCGTCTGATTCTCCTGAATCTCCTAAAATTACCTTTGTTTGGCTTCGCTCTTTTCCCCTTTGCTTCTCCTTTCTGTGACCTCATAAATGGACATTCTTTTGTGGTGAACTGGTTGTGGATTGTTGTCATTGTAACAAACTTTGTGCAAACTGTGAGGAAGCTACAGCTCGAAAAAGATGCTAAGAACCGCTGCATTACTTTAGTAAACTTGCAGTGTCAGTGGAGTGTGTAAGAGCCGAACGTAAACCATGTAATCATTGATAATTGTAGAGCAAAAAAAAAAAAAATCCTCCATACAACCTTTAAGGCTGCCACACGCTACAGGAGAATCTGCCCGATTTTGGCTGTGATTTGCTTCTCCTTGAGTTTAGAGGAGGCGTGACCCGACTTTTAATTTTGTGTGATGAAGCCGCTGCACTCCTCGTGTGTGGTGTCACTGTCAAATCGTAACCACAAAACATCACCACGGTAACAGCCGATAAAACACAGCGTTAGGGACAGAGGAGTGACAGAAACAGAAACGCAAGATACAAATAGATAGATTGCTAGGATAGAGAGAAAATAATGATGAGACTTTATTCCTCTCATAAAGTGGTAAATTAAAAGTGCAGCATCTCATGCACATTATTCATTGAAATTGTTGTTCGCAAATAATGACATCCCATCCGCAAAACTCAGCTATTAATCCAGTTGCCAGAAATTTTCTTTGAAAGTAAAATGGCAAAAGTAGATCCTCAACTGTGTGTGTTTACATCTACACAGCACATGGATCAAGGTGAAGCTGCAGATCAGCGATAGTGACTCTACTTCCTGTGGACTACAGGAAGTAGAGTCATTTTCAGATACATACGTCACATGTCTGTACATTGAACTATTGCACCACATTTCACTAATAATAACACAGTTTTCTCTTGTATCTAAACTAAAAGTACAGTGCTTTGATCTTTGAACACTTAAAGAGTCTCAGGCAAGAGTAGACAGGAAACAGCTGACACATGGTGTGCTTACAACTGTGTAGCCTGTTACTCAGTCATATCCTGCAACAGTCTTTGCGATTAGAGATCTAAAATCTTAGAAGATTCTCATTTAAAAATTGTTTAGGACCTGTAGTGTGTGGTAACCTTTAGTTCACTTCTTTATACAGTCTATAATGTATAATCTATTATGTTGCACTGTAAATACAGGGATAAAAGTGTAAAATACAACAGAGCAAGGCGACCCTGTAATGTGCTGAGAGACGCCTTTTGCCAAATGATCCAAAAGGTGTCCCTCAGCACAGGCTTATACAAATAAGTGTTTCATACAATCAAAAATGAATTAAAGGTGCACTGTGGTACTTTTCTAATGGAGGACCAGGAGACTCCACAAGGCACATGTGTCAGGTCTAATCTGTGGAGAGGCAGCCCCACTCACAGTAAAAAAATGGGGCACAATGGGGTACCTGCTTGTTTCCTCCATGGAAACAAGCAGGTAGCAGACCCTACACCAGACAAGTGGAGCCGTGCACCTTTAATGTTGAGGTGTGGGCACTATATGTTAAAGGTCTTATATTATGTAAAATAGATTATTGTGAGTTTTACGGCATGTTATAATGTTCCCTCCTCAAAAGACCCAGAGTTATGTTTTGTTTCATTCACACTTGTTTTAGTAATTCTGGTTTATTAGTCTGTCTCCATCTCCAAAGCTCAAAATTCTCTGTTTCACCTTGTGATGTCATGAAGTGCTAGTTTTCAAGTTAACAGCTCCTTTTGCCTTTACTTCAGAAGAGACTGACAATTATAAAGCTGAAATCATCCAAATGATTCTGCTGAAAGTGTGTGGACCACGTTAGGGCACTTTCTGTATTACCACATGACTTCACAAGGTGGAACAGTGTTTTCAGTTTGAGAGAAGAACTAAGCTTAAATCTATAGCGTTTGTGTGTTAAACATGTGTGAATAAAACAAAACTCATCTCCAGGTCTGTTTGTGATGAGGAAACAGCATTATCACATACAGGGCTATGAAAAAGTATTTACCCCTTAACGATTTCTTACTTTTTTTTGCACCTTTGACACACAGATCAAGTAAAAAGTGCAGTATGGGTAATTTCACTATTTTGAGCTTGTGCTAGTGTCTTGGTACATTTTTCAAAACTGTCCTCTAATCACACCTGATGGCTTCTTCGTATTCTTGCTCTTCTTCCTTTATTATAAGCACTAGGTAAAACAGCTCAGCATTCATGATGAAATAAAAATTGGTTGCACACAAAACATCAACACTAAGTGGAGCATACTCAGGTGAACAACGCTCCAGATAATTGAGAACCGTGCTCGGCAAACAGACTAAAACATACAGGGCTGCAGCCAGTAACCCAAAATGCTTCCTCTGCTTAGCCATTTCTGTTGGCACGTTTAGCATCCAGCTCACTACAATAGTGATGATCATCAGAAAGTTAAAAATGTCCACTCCGATCAAAATACTATGGGTAGTTTGGAAAGCAACCATGATTAAAATGAATGGAATTGCATAGAGGATTTTCCCAATTGTGCGTAAGAAAAAGCTCTTGTCTGGATTACAGAGGAAGAGAATTGAAACTAGGGATGTTATCAAATGTTGTGACAAGCTAAGCCATCGGAAAGCTACCCATATGTTTACTGTAATAAGCAAAGCTAGTTCCAGGTCATCAGAGGAGTGAGTCAGGAGTAAAATTATCACCGCGATCCCAAATATCGCTGTAAAGGCATCCATAAAAAGGAGGGCAAACAAGCTGAGGTGTATGTTTTGCACTCCATGTAATTCTCTTTCTTTCTGCCTGATGGACAAAAGCAGAGACTGTCTGAAGATGCTCACCTTGTGGCATTGAGAACAGAATGCATGGATGTAAAAGAGCACACCGAGCACAAGGGGGGTGGCGGCAAGTAGACCCGTCAAACCCGGATTAGCCACAATGTCAAATGAATTCATGGTGGACAGACCCCTGAAACCTGTGAAAAACAAACAATCAAATAGCCTGTGGTGGGCTACTTCCTCATTACACTTATTTAAAGGTGTACTATGTAACTTTCCTGGGGAAGGGTCCACCACCTACCTGTCTCCATAGTAGTGCCCTCGCCGCTTTGTCTAGAATGGTACATGTAGAATAAATGCAAGAAAAGGACTTCCAAACTGTGGGTTATTCTAAACAAAGCACTAACATGGACACTAGTAAATTGCAAACCCTCCTCAGTAATGTTCCACAGTGCATCTTTAAAGTTTGCTCTCCTACTACAGGAATAGTAATTTAAATGGTCGTTATTAGAATATTGCAAATTTTTTTGTTTTGTTTTTATCTAAACTCTCAATAGGTTATATTCACATTACATCACATTCTTGTTCCCTGTAGTTTAAAGGTTCAGTATTACACAAAACTTCACTTTTTTGAGTTTTATGAGCTTTAAGCCATGTTGGAGTTGGGGTTGTGTTCTGTTTCATTCCTTTTGATTTACATTGGTACGGCCTACATCTCTGAAGATGATGTCATGTAGTGCTAGTTTTCAA
>KN503173.1:0-14934 GCA_000787155.1 Scartelaos histophorus | reverse complement strand
GTCTGTAAACAACAACTGCAACGTAACCGGCTTCTGATCTCTGATTGGCTGTGCGTGCTTTCGTCACGCAAGCACGTGAAACGTCTGAAGCGTCGATACTCGATGGTCTTAAGAAAAGATGGTTTTGATCTACATATGGGCCATTTTAACCAGTTTTACCGTAAGGAAGAAGTGAAAAAGTCGTTCCTATCGTAAAACGTAATACAAGTTTATACAATGAACAGCCATTAAACTCTATTGCGGCGCATTCTTTCATGTTAGTGCTACTTTTCCCTTGAACTCGCCCGGATGTCCCAGACCTTAACATTTCACATCGCCTCAGCACATATTAACAAACCATGCTAAAGGCGATTAGTTTACGCCTTGTAGTAATTATTCATTAGTCCAGAGATGCCATTAGTTTTGAGGCCCCGAATCCCCGCACATTTTAGAAAGCACTTGTGAAATCAATGCATTACAGCAGTGGCTTCAGGTTCATATAGTCACAAAGACAATCGAGGAATGACTGTCCTGAGCAGTTTTGCCTGAAGAGACATTTCATTGTTTAACTTGTTTAATCATCCTTGTTTTACCATTAATCACCTGTAATCAATGAAAACGCCTTGATCATTTGAATGGCCTCTAGTTAAGCTCATAGTGATACTTCCAAACATGAAACACACCACAACATCTCATTCTGGCAGAGGCTAAACCCCAAAAATAAAATGATTAATTAACCTTTAGTGGCAAGGCGCAGCATTGAAAAAACCCTTTACATAAATAGTAATCATCTTACCTGCAAAGAAAAGCTTTGGATAAAGAAGGTTTCACTTCACACCAAGTAATAATGATGTAGGACCTCAGCTGACTTGAGTCATGTCAGAACTGCAACTCAGCAGTCCACAGGCTGACTCTATAGAATTATTTCCCATTTACAACAGTCTCGTCACGTGAAGTAGAAACAGCTACTTACGACTGCTTTGCATTTTTTATGTCTATATAACACATTTTGTTCATCAAATCCGAAAAAAATATATTTGAAAAAATAAACAAAAAACTGTACTGTACCTTCACTTACGTTACCTCAGAGTAAAGAGTAAAAGTGATTTGTGCTTATAGTGCAAGTAATTTCCCTTGTGGATTAATACAACTGGTCCAAGTTTAAATTTTTGTAATGTGATCCAAGTGAATGTCTGCCACCTGCCTGTCTCTAGATATTCTTCACTTGAAAATTCATAGCATAAAATATATCTATTTCCATGAAGAATGTTCCAAAGTTTTAAAGGCCTATCACTGTGGTGACTGCATAGACGCATGGCTGCATAGAAATATTATGCATGCACATGTATAGTAAATAACATTTTTGATAACACTATCAACTCAATATGCCAATATCAGTATTTCAACAAGTTTTATTGATGCATTCAAACATCTATTGAGATACCTTCAAGATCTAGATTCTCTTATTTACATTATGGTTCCACACAGTCATACAAATACTTCTGGTAATTTGTGGTACACATATGATTCTGGAAACAAAGAATTTAAGATCTTTTTGATAAGGCAAATGTCACAAGGAATATACAAATGAAAATGAATAAAAAATAATACAGAACTGTTTCATAACTTAATGTGTCAAAGAGTAGTCCTTTCAGGTTTTCTGTACAGTGATTTGAAGAATGACTGCAGCTCTTGTTTGCATGTCCTCAAAAGTTCACGTTAAAGCAGAGTTAAAGTTTGGAGGAGAAATGAACTGAAACGGTTTGTAGACCACATTGTATCTGTTAATCTCCAACATGTGGAGGAAGACAGTCATTGGTGTGCTTCTCACTTTATGTGGAGCACTTTCTCGTCCGTTTTTAATCGTTTCCTTCTGGGTTGTACAAAGTCGTCCTCAGAGTCCTCTGAATCTTCTTGGTTTTGTGATTCCTCAACAGTTTCCGGTTCAGGATTATCAGGGAACGTCTGTCCTGGGAATAACTCCAGTAACTTCTCCTCAAAGTACAGACTCACTGCTTTGCCGGAGATGGCCATCTCTGATCCCACCTGAGGGAGAAAGAAGGTGTAGAGCAGAATGGGGTGTGGAGGGGGCAGGAAGAGGAGGTCAGGGTGGAGGAAGAAGAGAATGAGGAGACAAATTAGAGCTGGTTAAGAGAACTCTGAAGCAGAGGATCCTCCGTCTAACCTTTACTCCTGTACAGAGACATCAGCTGCCCATCCCACTGAGGCTTCATGAAGGAACCCTAATAACAACTTCACACTAGGCTCTTACTAAGAATCCATAACAGATGACTTTTATTGTTTACAATGAAAACTGATAGTGTGCTAAATACTGAATGCAAATAATAGAAAGGCTAAAAGACAAGGTGAAATAATTATTTTTTATGTGTTTGATATGAATCAAGTAAAATGCAGGTTCAGGACAAAATATAACTAAATGTGTCAATTACATATTTGAAAACACTCAAATTTTTATTGATAGATTTAGGCTGTAACAGCGCACAGATAAGATCAGTGTGACCTAAACCATGTGGACGTCCTTCTACTACCGGACAACATGAATACTTAACACAAAAAGGCCTGGTTCATTATCTTACATTGTCATTGAGCTATGACTTCATAGAACCTTGGTGGGAGTGGACAGGGCGCCTGTGCTCCAGACACTGAAGCTCTTACCTTGTTATTAATCTGTTTCTTCTCATCATAAACCTGGATTATTCGAGACATCTGAAGAGGGGCAATAACATTACAAGTGAAGCAGAGGGGGCAAGAGAAAATGTCAATACAGTTCACATAAGAACAGAGGAGGATACTGCTGACGGCTGGACAGCAGCGCTAAGCGGTTACTTCTGAAACCAACAGCAAGACTTCACAATGGGCTGTTTAACATATATATTGTATCTGGTGCGCTACATGATGTTACCCTTAAAAAATATATATTTACTGTCTAAACTACCACCAGTATTGTTTCTGAAAATAACAATTGTGATAAACTAGGAAAATTGAAGACACAAAATAAGACAGCAAGAGAATATAATTTAGAATATATGCATGGTTATGCAACATGAAACTGCATTTATAAACACAACACATTTCACATCCTAAGGCAAACTAACGATGACATATTGGCAGCTTTACACACACTGCCTGCTTCTTCTATAATCCTTGTGTACAAACCAAAGATTTCGTAAAGCACAGTGATAAGCATGTCATTTTCACTTCAGGGACTATGACAGTCGTAAGTGCTGAATTAGTGGTCACTGATGTCAGTATTGTGTACGCGTGTTAAACAGCCACACCTTGCTGTTAATTGCATAATTTCACCTGAGGGTGATGATGAAGTCTGATCAAAAGACTCATCAAATCTTTTCAACAACTTTGTACACGTGACGTCACACACACACACATATCCACACATACAGAAAATACTGCCCTAAATACATTTCCTAAATGACAGTGGCTACTGGCTAACCACAAAAACTAAAACGTGAAATGTGAAAAGGGTTCACATAGAGTGCAGGCAGTGTCTACAGGACACAGTGAGACCAAGGACCAAGAAACTGGTGTTAGTAAAGGGCTGCTACCCTGAGCAGAGCAGCAGGTCAAGTCAATACGGCACCTCACAGACATCAGACTCTACCCATGCATTCTACTGTATATTGTACTCTGTCTGTCAGGACCCACAGGCTAATGCCAATTGAAATATACCAGACTCTACACTGAGGAAGCTGTACAAACCCCACCTCACAATGTAAATGTGCCATAAGAATACTGTCTGATAATGTGACATTACATGATTACACTCTGTTTAGGTAAAATGTATTTGGTAAAATAGCATTTTACAATCATTGATTGTAGTTCATTAGAACAGGATGCAGTATGGACCCTATAGGCATGCACACACACAATGGTGCCATTCCCCAGAGCCAGTGGTGGAGTCATGCTGCTCACCTCATTGTACTGTGCACAGTTTTTAAAGATGAGCCTCATGTCTGACACAAAGTCCTGTGTGGACTGGTAAAACTGGGAGCTCCGCCCCTGCAACCTCTTCTTCACCTTCTTCAGGTCCATGGGCTGTTTTATAATCTTGTAGTAATTGGGTACCTGCAACAAGCAATCAAACATTTTGATTAAAACACTATACAAATAAAATAGTTTCTGTGACAACGCCCAACATTACAAACCCTCACATATGCAAGCAGTCCCTAATGGTGAAGCCTTTTTGATACTTACTGAAGAAGAGACTGGCTCCCTGAAGCCTACGCTGAGCTCATGACAGAAGATGTAGAGCAGAAGGCGTTCACATCTCTGCAGACAGAAGAGCAGAAGAGAGACAGTTATTGGTCTATAGTCTATAGAGCAGTACTACTGGAGACACTGACCCGTTGGTCCTCAGGACTAAGGGCTGGCTCCCCCTTCTGTTTGCGGTTCTCATCACAGTACTGGATCTCTGGGTTTGTTAGACTCCGACAGAACGTACACAGGAAGTCCCCCCTAAAATAAACAGACAGACAAAAAGTTTTAAGACAAGTCTAACAAATCACCTGTTGAAATATTCCAGAGCAAAAAGTTCTGTCCATTATTATATTCAAAATTAAAATGAATATATGAAGTGTCCATTTCAAGATATATTTCTCCATCTACATTTGAACAGAAAACAGTCATCAATAAATATCCAAGTTCAAGGATTATGAGCAGCTTGTTTTCTAAAGAACAGAATTTGCATTATGGTACTGTTAATGCACCTTTATGCATTTAAAAAAATAATAATTTAATGTATAAACTAACACCCAGTAGTCTTAGAAAGGACATCATCTGCCTTTTAAAAATTAGTCCCAATCTAAGCCTTACTTCGGGAAGATTTTAATGGTGGGTACGTGGCATCTCATGTGGAACACTTTGGGACAGCGGTCGCAGCAGATTAGGTCTCCTCCATTGATGCACACGGCACACCAGTCTTCATTGGGGTCGTCGTCCTTTGAACCCTGATTGGCAGCTGAAGCCCCGCCCTCTGGCCTTTTGTCAGTGCTGCCGTTGGTGAGGGGTGTGCTGCTGGACGATGAGGTAGTGGTCATAGTGGAGGAGAGGGATGTGGAACCATTGAGGCCGGAACACATTTGAGACTGTGACTCTTGTTTTATCAGCTCATCCAGAGTCCTGAGAGCATCCTGGCCCGCAGACACAGAGGATAACACAGGATGACTGCTGTCCTCAGTGCTGCTCATCTGAAACAAAAACACAAATTATAAGTAAAAACATTAAAGTTATCATATTACCTGCAATTGTCTCTTGTGAGGTTTATAAATGCTAGAATGTTGTTATCTCATCAAAAAACATATCTGGAGTTGTGTTTTGTTTCATTCACACATGTTTGAGTACTAGTTGAGAACTAGTACTAGTTTGTCTACATCTCAAAATGCTCTGTTCCACCTTGTGATGTCCTGAAGTGGTAGTATTGAAGTTAACAGCTAGCTTTTAAGCTACCAAATGATTCTAGAGAAGGTGTATACACTGGGGTAATTCCTATTCCTCACATGACATCACAAGATATCGACTGTTTGTGAGAAGAACAGCCTAAATATTCAGAATTTATATGTTAAACATGTGACTGTGAACCTATCTCTGGATATGTTTTTGATGAGAAAACAGCATTATGACACATCAGAAAATAGCATAAAATAGGCCCTTTAAAAAAAAACGTGAAAAACAGAGTTGTACCATGCAAGCACTCCTTCCATCTTTGCCCCTCTCTGTCTTAAGAGAAGTGGAACATGTGTAGTTGTCTTCAGTGCCAGGCTCCTGTTTTACACGAACCTGTTCCACTGCTGTGCTGCCTGCCGCTCTCCCAGATGAGCTACAGCTAATCACACCATCAAATTAATCAACAGATTCTGCTGCTAAATGCTCAATTCACTTTTTCAATAACAAACCTGCCCCTGCTGCCCGTGCTGGATGTGCTGGAAGGCCGCGCTGGTGTGTGGGCATTGGACACCCCTGATAATACAGAACAAATGGTTACAAAGCATTTCTAAGAGAACAAAGTATCATATTAAAAGCTAAAAAGGATATATTTTCCTTAAATGGGGTATTAGCTGCTAACATATAACATGTTTAGACCACCATGCTACTTTTCATTGTGTTGAAAATGCTTTATTAGTCAAATTAACATGTTTTATTAGTTCCACTTTTGTTTTTGTCGCTCCCCCCGCCCTTTTTCACTCTTCCTTAGCGTTATCGCAACACAATCAGGGTGCATCCTGCTAATGAAACTACTGCACATTGCATCAGATTTGTGAAGTTGCTGTGCAGATTTGTAGCAACCCTTTGTATATTTATGGAGAATTGTTATGAGGGAGCATGTCTGATGGACTTCAAATATTGCCTGAGAGATGTTGCTAACCCCCTATATAAAGTATGTGGTGCAAGCTAATTCAAACACTTTTTACAATCAAAAGGCATTATCAAGTCTATTTACAATTTAGTTTATTATTCACTCACTCCTCAAGCACAGGGTTCAGGCAAAGTCTGTAAAATGTAATATTTTACCTGATGATCCCGGGGAATGTGTGGATAATCCTGGTGATGTGTTCATGTCCAATGGGCCTTGGTGAGTGCTGATTTGGATATATCGAGAGAGGAGGTGCCCCAGGCTACTGGAACCTGCATCCTCAAGCTGAACAGACAACAGTGAATGTTAGCAGAAGTAACAGGACAGTAAAAATAATCATTAACATTAAATTTGGCTTCACTTCATTGGACAAATGTGTAGATGATCAAGAATTCACAAACCCTGCACAAATAATGGGGCTGACAAGTATATAAATGCATATAATCTAACTATATACAATGTGATGCATTGCAGTTTTACAATCCACTCGTCAAACAGAGGATACAAATATAAAACCCATGCTCGTGTTCGTGTTGGAACATGCCATCATTGTATCAAAGAAGACTTCAGACTAAGTAGTGGACTAAAGAAATCTTTGCTATGGACTATAACCTTTGTCCATTTCTATAAATAGACTGCTTATTATTATTAGCAGGTGCAGAACTCATGTAGACGTGTTCAAAGTCAAACCTGGATGGGTGGGATCTCGGGCAGACATGGCAGGTTCTCTGGGTTGGTAACAGAAGGGATGAGCTCGATGGGTCCCAGGATGGGGCTGGTCGGGCCGCGGTGAGCGTGTGCTCCAGCCATACTGGCGCTGGTTGGACTGGTGGGGTTAGCATTATGGAGGGAGGCTACAGGAAAGGGGCCGGCGTGGCCTGGGTTTGAGTGCTGTGCAGAGAAACAACAGACTGGATGAGGACAGAGGCTTAGGAAGTGAAACGGTCAAACAAAGAAGGCATGAGCATGAGTTGTGACAGGGTAGATGAAGCGTTTTTAAGTTCAAGTAGTACAGTCATGCATGTCGGTAACACTACACATGCTGCACAAAACACATATGATAAAATATGAAAAAGTGCCAAACCCCTGATTGTAGTAAGAAACGAAACCTTTGGTGGCTCAGCTCAGATTCTAAAGACATCTGGACACAAACAAAGAGGGGCTACATGTAGTGGCTTCTCTCAGCCTAGATTTGAACAAACATCAACTCAACACTTAAAGTGGTCAGGGCTTTGTTAGGACTTGTCATCTAAAAAAATTATACATAAAAAAGGTTTAGGGGTAAGTGAAATTGCATAAAGCAGGAATTTATCTAAAAGTAGAATGATCAGATGCCAATCAACATACTTTATACAAAAAGCACAAGGCAACATTTATTCAGGGAGATTCAAATTTTCAGTGAATTCAATGAGACATCTGAGACAAAGCAACATTTTATTCAACACATTATTCAAGCACCAACCAATTATTAAGTCAGCAATGAAGACATTGAACTTTGAAATCCTTTGAAATTCTCAAAACTGTCATGCTGTACATTCATGCACCACAGTAGGCAAGATAAAAAAATTGACATTGGGGCTTCTTCCAAGAAATTCTATACAAAAACATGTGTAATGTGTAATTTACAGGTTTAAAATTAGATTTTTGATTCAGTAAGCGGCTCTGGTTTGTATCAAAAATAGGAGCACAATTTATGATGTATCAAGATAAACTGCTTTAGAAATCTAATCTTTGGTAGAGATAACAGCAGAAACTGTCTCTATAATTACCTTTTTACTGGACAATTAAAAAAAAAAAAAATCACTAAAAAAGCATTAAGAGAATTATTGAATTCAAATCCAAACACTTTTGGGACAACCTCAGGTATTGAATTTCATGTGTTAAAAAAAAAAAAGCTTGCCACGGTTGTGAGATGCAGTAAAGCAATATCTGCAGCATGAAGTGAAGAGTGCCTGCACTGCAATACATGTTGAGAAACTCTGCTGTATTATTGAAAAGGACTGCGGTTAAACCCACCTGTCTCTGGAGCTGAGCCTGCATCATCTGAGGATAAGGCTGTCCGTTGTGTCTGGGCGGTGCTGCAGGCATGCGGCCCTGGGAGGGCCCTGGCAGGCGCATGTGGTGAGCGGAGGAAGGGAACATGGGGGGCCCCGCGGCACCGTTCATACCCCCGGGCCCTCGAGGAAGCTGCTGCATACTGATGAGCCGAGGAGGCTGCACACAAGACAAAGACATGAGGAAATATGTTTAGTGCTGAAAAACAGAATACATTCTATTCAATACATAGAACAGGGTATTTACATCTAATCTGTTCATGATAACAATAATAACAATAATACACATCTGTAATCTTGCCCTCAGTCACGTGTGTATGGGCATACTGTGTCAGTAAACTAATATCCAACCAAAATTACTGTTAGCAAAAAATTCTGTGAAAAAGTTCATTCATATTTATTCACAGAGTGGTAAGAACTGAAAGGGAAGTGATGACCTAAAAAACAAATTTAATACTGACCAGAGGGGCAGTTATTGCATATTTAATGGTGGGTACGTTATGCGTGTTTGTTTACATTAGCATGAACATGGCGTCGTTTTTTTCTCGATATCAGAAAGAGAGGCATGTCATCTGATGCTTTGGGAGTAGACTGTGTGTTGGTGATCCATATCTTTATTTTACTGTTAAAAATGTTTAAATGTTTAAAATGAATGCAGCATGAGGAGAAATGAGGAGACACTGCCAGAGCTGGAGTGTGCTACCTGTTGTACCATAGCTGGCCCTCCTGGCCGGGGGTGCTGCTGGGACATCTGTGAGGCCAGTCTCATCTGCTGCATCTGCTGCTGTTGCTGCTGATGCTGTTGTTTCTGGGCGAAGGCGGCCTGCTGCATGTGCTGCAGTCTGAGCTGGGCCAGGTTAATTTGACCCGGGTGTTTGCCTGGGTGCACCTGCCCCGGAGGCAGAGGAGGGCCGCCCACCACAACGTTCTGAGGCTGTGTCACAGGGGGTGGCTTCTCAATTACCAGATTGCCTACAGACAGAAAAGGAGCAATTGCAATATATAGATATATGATGACCTGGAAAATGAATCTATTGTTTCATTATAACAGGTTCACTCACCTAGATTCACAACATTTTTGGCCCAGAACGTAGGGTCACAGAAAAAACGTACCACTCCATTGGACTGAGGTGGGGGTTCTACCCTGGCCTTAAAAAGCTGGCGAAGCTGGAACAGAATCTATTTAAACAGAATTTAATCAGCTTTAGTGCTCTAGTAAATAGGATGAACTAAAACTACAAGTTAACAGAACTGTTGAAGTGGGCCTCATACCAGTCTCTTGCTGTAGAGCAGAGCAGTGCTGCTGCCTGTGGTGATGGCCCAGTGACAGAAGTTTAGCACATGGTGGATCTGATGGGCCAGCTGAGTGGTGTCCTTGTGCATAGCTGCTAGACGCAAGCTGCGCTCTTTGGTCAAACCCTGAAACACACCCTCATTTTAAATCTCAGAAAATATGCTTCAAGATTCACAGAAATGAAAATAAAATGCATTTCAGAATCTAAAATAGCGATACCTAGACCTATCATGACAATTACTATAACGACTTCACATATATGCAAGTCGGAACAATATATTTTGGTCCTCAGTATTTATTGTGTGCGCAATTTCTTTGCAATTGTAGGGAGATTTGCCATTTTATGTAATAACATAAGATTGGAACTGTAGAGGGAACGATGAGTGACTGCTATGGCTAATTATTGTTTCATACTGCAATTTATTTGCTGCATCTCAAGCTTTTTTATGATATGGTATAAAATGAACTGTGTATCACAATATAACTTAAATTTGTTTATGGGCCTAACTATACCTAAAGACAAAAACTACCCTGAACACAGTATAGACTAGTAGAGGTCTAATGAGCAGAGTTGTGGCCAAATAAGATGGATATCTTACCTCTAACTGCTGCAGCAGGGACTTCCCCTTCTTATTGATCTCATTTATCAGAGTAAACACTGCAATTTTAATCTCATGCTCCACCTTCTTGTGCGTCTCATTAAGCTCCTTCAGCCTGAATGATTTAGAGAATAAAACGCATCTTAAAAAGCAGGCACCATGGAAAAAGCCTAAAACCAATCACTTAAATATAAACAGCATGATGTGCATTTGAACAGAAACTCATACCTGCTTTGCACCTGAGACACGGTGAAATGGACAAAGTTCTTTTTTTCTTGAAGCTTGGCCATTGTGGCTTCGATCATCCCCTTCTGATTCAGGAAGGCCTCCTCCAGAAACTGGTACCTTGAGTAGGAATAAAGAGGAGTACACACATCTTAAAAAGAACATTAAAATGAAGGATGCACTGATCCCAGTATCGGGCAAAAGCTCATACTCATCATTGTGGTGCCAATAACAAAAACCTGTACTTTGATTTGTCTGTAATCAGATATGTGTGTTACTGAATTTGTACATGTGTAACTTGTGTTGTGCGTGCATAACTGGATTTGTGTGTGCATAAATTGATTTGTGTGTGCGTAATCTGATTTGTGTGTGTGTGTGAAATTTGATTTGTGCGTGTGTAGGTTGTGTTTGGTTGTGTTTACTAACCTCAAACTGATTTTATGTTGTTCATGTTACAGCTAATAACGTATTACTTCGCAAGTCAGGAGTAATATGTTGACGACATAGGGGGCGACTGTGCAACATACCGGTAGTTCTGCCATGTGCATGTACAAGGACCCCTAAATGTACCTAAGAGACATGCACCATGCAGATTTCAGGTTTTGTATTTTTGTCTTAAAACTGAACAATGTTGAGAGGGATTCGGGCATGTTTGATGCTGAAATCACCCAACTGTTAAACTTGTATTTTTGTGTTAGCTACAACTCAGAGTTATTGTAAATGACCTGAATAAAGTTCGATTTATCCGACACGCGTTTTGTGTCGCTTATTGCGCCTTATAATCCGATGCCCTTTATAGCCCGAAAAATACGGTACAAGTTACCCATATTTTAAATAACCATAAGAATATATATTATATCGGTTTTAGTAAAAGTGGTATCGGTGCATTCCTAATTAAAATACATGAGAGATTCATTACCTTCGAGAGATTTAGCATTAAAGAAACAATCAAATATTTCTTCTAAACAGATCATAAACACTTAAGTGAATGTGCGACCACGGATTCCTAATAAAGATGTTTTTGTTGTGGTTTTGTCTCTGCAGTGAGGGGCTGTACCTGTGCTCCTTGTGCTCCAGCAGCTGACAGTCTCGACATGTGAGAGTGTCACATGTCTCACAGAACAGCTTCAGATGCTCCTGTTTGTGGATGGGACAGAACACTGGTCTCTGCCCTGATGTCCCCACCGACTCTGTACACACAAAGGAGGAAACACAGTGATGTTGTAATTGAGCATGTAATATGAATAAAGACAAAAGAAGAACACAAATACTATAATGCAATACAATATTACTGCCTACCAAGGGAGAAATTAATTCTTGGCTCACCACCACAACAAACCATCACTAAAACATATCAGTAAGCCGTCCTATGAGGGTCCAACACTACAGACCCAGCTTTATTCAGTATCTTCTTTTGGCGCAGTTGACTATTCCCCTCTTCCTGTTTGTACTTTGGCATGGTTCTGATTGGTCACTGATTGTCATATCAGATTTGCCCCAAAACCATGGCAAATCATCTACACCCCCTAAATTTACCAATGTGATTAAAAATATACAAATGTGATCCACTCCAAAATGTTAATCATGTCTTCTTTTTATGTTTACAATACATAAGGCAATAAATTAGGATGCAATTACCTAATCAATAAGTTTAGGCTGCTAGCTACAAGTCATCTTCCAAACTGTCCACAATGTGAACAAGATAATTACATCTCTTGCTTCATTGTCTTTAGAAAGAACAGAGTTTTGTAACACAATTCTCAGTATAGACAGAGTCCAACAATTACATTTTTTTCCTGGGTACTTACTAACTACCTACCTACTCATTCACTAAAAGTCTGACTTCATCTACAATGTCTCCTCCATAGTTGAGCACCACATGGACTACCGCAAATCATAGATTGAACAGCAAATACTTGTATGAGGAGGAAAATGTAGATCCTCACAGCACTGCTGTTACCACGGCAACAGGCTATAAGCACAAGTCTGTCCGTTCTGATTATTACCATTACTCAGCAGGTACTCTGCAGCCATAATACTTTAACATAACTCAACTCCAGTCTTTCAAAAGCAGAAGTACCTGTGTTGGCGTCCTCTTTGGTGCGGATGGTGTGGTCTTTAGTGATCTTCACTCGCTGATGGGCCTCGACACAGGTCTTACACAGCCACTCACCACACTCCACACAGAAGCCTATTGTTCCTGCATTGTCCTCACAACTCGTGCAAACCTGAACACAAAATGAAACTACATGAAATGATTGGAAATGCTTGGAAAGGTTTGGAAAATGTAAAAATAATCAATTTAATCAGATGATTTGGCATAATATAAATTATATAGGTATACATCTTTAAAACCTACTGTGCATAGCAATTATTGATCCCATTAGAAACTTAACCAATTTAAAATTAGTGTGAGCTCCAAATATTTTTTTGTGGGCTCAGACTTGACTTCCTGTGGAACATGCCTTTAAGGGGGGGGGAAGCCCACAAGCCTACATCACCCATAGTTACATATGGCAATTTTCATTAAAGCTTGAAACAAAACAATACACTGCAACTTCACAAACCTGTTGCAATGTGCAGTAGTTTCATTAGCGTAATGCACGTCAATTGTAATGTGATAGCGTGCTAAAAAGGGAGTGCCTTAGTGCTGAGAGCAAAGGGAGGAGGGAATAAGAGCATCAATAATGAAACTGAAACTTTTAAACAAGTTAATATGTTATGTGTTTGGAGTTAATAATCCCATAGTGTGTAATAGCCCCTCTTTACATGTGACAATTTATCCATGTGTTGCAATTATTTGTATTTAGATAATTATTCTAGTCTTCCCTACAGTTCTGGCTTTCTTAGCTTCTTGAAGACTTTTCTGAGAGGGGAATAAAGCTACTTAGTATATGTTGAATCCAAACATACCTGCAAAGAAATGGAGTAATTATAACATATATTAGAGAGCTTAAACTGAAATACGTTCTGCTTACACTTCCTAATGCAACCTTATTGACACAAAGAAAGTTAAAGTAAGTAATTCAAATAGCCACAGGCAAATTATTGACATCTAATATATCAAACATGTAGGTAATGTGACAAACCTGTGCAGATTTTTCATCAGACGAGCTGGTTGCGTCAGACGTGTCTTTGACAAAGTAGTTGTCGATGATGTCCAGTTGTTTGTAATCCTGGAGGCACACTGAGCAGCGCATGACATTGACTGGGAAGAGAAAAGGAAACATGCTGGGTTAATAACAACACTCAATATACATCCAGTGATTGGTTAATCAAATTTAAAGAATTATTCACTAAACAGTAGCATATTGATCATACAATAACCAACTAGGGTCTGCACATTCAGCGCTACTGTTCAACTTTTCCCTGGCTTCCAAAGACTTGTGCTTTAAGAAAAACCTGCTGCACTTTCATTCAATATAACAATATAGATATTCTCAGCACCAAAGCTGATGCTTTGTATTACCCCTGTAAACATAGGAGTAATTCTGATATTTCAGCAGTTTAGGCAGTTTTGTAGATACAGTATGATTTGACTTATTTAATTCACACTTGCAGGTTAAAAAAAATCAGCAGAATTTACAACATTAAAATCCACAAAATACAAGAAATAAATGACTGCTGTTGGTAGAGTCTTAAAAATTGTCCAGAGCTTGGTGCTCTGTCTGAGGGAGTAGGTCTTGCAGTGGCTGTGCACTGACCCATAAATGTGTGACCTGTGGTTATGGCACTCGGACGCGTAACATGATGGACGAAAGACTATATTTGCAAAGTACAATCATGTTTGATATAAGATTAAATATATGTTAAGGGTGTGTTTGATTGGGCCTCAGGACATGATAATGAACACTCAAGGCATATGCCTTTCCCATTTCTGCTCAGTAACTCAAGCTTCTGTGGAAACTGGTGAGTAAAGCAGGTGAGGTTTTGTCCAAGGAGGACACACACAGTATGCACTGGGGAAGCAGGCAATGGCCATTGTCACAATTATTTGGCTACTCTTGTTTTTTGTCAAGAATTACCAGTTTTATCCCAACTGACAAACTAGAGCACCCAGGTCACAGTTTAGAAAAACACTGGGAAACAATGAAACCTCAACCATGCAGGAGCCTATTAATATGAGACCTTTAGCAGACTTTTGGCTCATTTCCATAATATTCGGAAAGGGAATTGTAAAAAGCCCAGCACCATGGGACCTCCATCTGTAGGGGCTTTTGGGTTTGCCTCAAGAAGATTCAATTAAATCACCTCATTTTCAATGAGAATATCATAATGCGGTCGTTCACTTGCTTTAGTAAAGCTTGGTACAGTAATTAAAGCTTTTTGAGCATTTTAACAATAATTCAGTTAACTGGGCACATACAAAAAATTTAAATAAAAATTAAAAATTAT
>KN503169.1:49793-67410 GCA_000787155.1 Scartelaos histophorus | reverse complement strand
ACATTTAGTTAAAATATAATAGAGATGACTTTTCCCCGTATTGATTACCAGTTAGCCTCTGTCGATGAATTTCCTTGTCTCTCAAACGCAGCTTACAGGTGCCATTGTTCCCATCCGCGCGGCTTTATAGGTCGTAACTGCGTGTGGATCTGAGCGATAATCAATAGAATTTGGCGTTGAAGGGGGCTGCGGGCGAGGAAATGTGTGTTAGGGCATCACCAGGAGGTCGTCTTTAAAAGGGAGGGGGGTATTCTCCTCTTCCCCCCTTTTCTCTGTCCGTCCATCTATGGAGGACACTCACTGGACGCGTGTCTATTAAAGAAGGCTCAACAATGAAAAAAGATCTGCGGAGCAAAGGGCCAAGTGGGAGGAGGACAGCTGAAAGGGAAGCAGCAACAGTGTTCTTTAGACGTGTCTGCGCGTAGAATGTTGCGCTACTCTCCTGAACAGTAAAGAATAATATTAGAAAGAAACACGTGCCATGCTGTTTCCTTCTTCATTTGTCCGTGTTTGGTAATTGCAGTATTTGGTGTAGTCAGGGGACATGATTGCTCTTATCAAATACACAGATTGTAACCGGCTGTACCGTAGACCCACCACCCTTCACCTCGCCTTCTACCCCTTGTGTCCTAATCTCAAGGACCCCCACGCACAATAATGGCCCCTCCCTCCTGCCTCCTTCCTTCTCTCTGCTCGAGAGCCCTTGCAGCTGTGGTCCCATGTAAATTTTACAAGATTGGCACATCTTACCCCCATCCCAGATACCCCCCCTCTGCCCCTTGTAACCTCATACTTAATATCACATTGCATATTAATGCACATTTTATGCAATTGACTGTGCCACAGTGTCCATGTCTTCCTTAAGGAATTTGCATATACCGTCATTACGCAGCGGCTGCTTGTTGATTGTTGCATGTGAAATGTGATCTTAAGACAATATAAGGGGTGGGGGGTCTTTAAAACGGCTCCCCTTGACCCTTAAAATTCAGCGTAATCCTACGTTTGATTAGAGCGCCGTTACCCCCCCTCTGCCTAATTGTTGTCATCAGTGCTTGCACCATCACTGGCATCTGGAAGCACTTTTGGCAGGTCAAGTCAATACAGGTCACAAAAGTCGAGCTGGAGAATCCTCTGGCTCATACTCTACTGGGGCTGGTTCATGTATGGAAATGTGTGTATTTTTTGTTCTAAATTATTCCATGTGTGATTGTGATTACAAAAGCATCACATTATAGGCGGAGGTATAGAGTCCTCCGATGTAAAAAGCCCTGATGTATGTGACTGTAGCAAAGGGCTGCATTGACAGTCTTTGTTTTGAACTCAACCACTACAAGGCTCTCTCCTCCGTCTCCCTCTCCTCTCCCTCTCTTTAAAAGCGGAGCGGAAGAGTGGGCTGATACGGGTCTCATGTTGCGTATGGATTTTCGTTTATATAATCGATTGAAATGTCCCAATACATTGATTTTGGGTTCAGTGTTTTACAAACAAGCGTTTATGGCTCTCGATTTTATGTTAGGAATGATTCCAGTGTGACATCGATGCCCAAAAGCCGTCAGATGTTGATTTTTAAATAAATGCAAGCAAATAAAAATCTATTGTCTTCTATTGTCCAAAAATATAAACTTGGAAAGGAGGAGGGAACAATATTGTGTTGCCCCCTCCTTAATCAAATAAAGTGGTGTAAAAACACACACGAAAAAGCATTTCCTTCCCTCTGAATTTCTCCTTGAATTATTTGCCATCACTAGTGTGTGTGATTGCGGAATATTAAATTAAAGTGGGATAAGTCCGCACCGAGGCGGGCTGCGTCCAATCCGCAACTCATTTCCCCTGTTGTAGCACCGCATCACTGCGCTCCTCTCTTTTCAATGACAATGTGCCAAATCTGGGCATTTTGAAAACACTTTCCATATGCTATTATCGGATCGCTGCTGAGCAAGAGAAAGACAGAAGCAAAACGGAATGCTTTATACCAAAGGTACTACGAATCTACACTTTCTTTCACTCAATGGCTTATTATTCTTTTGACTTTTTCTGGATTTAAGCGAGGTAAGAAAAGGCTACGATTTTTATACTGATTGCATATTTATGGAGTGTTGTTGTTTTTACAAGTGGAAGTGTCCGGGGAATTTCTGCTGAGAGTTCAATTGGAAAAAGTTGATTTTGTGGAATTGTTTTAATCTTTTGTCGCCTTTTGTTGCTGTTAAGCCAAGTTATGCTTATTGGTTTTACGCACAGAGCTCTGTTTACTTGGCAAAAATCACAAATGTGAGCTTTGTTGTTGTTTATTTTTTTGCAGTTATTGATTAGAAAATTTGACCGCGAATAGAATGACAACTCCGTATTGATAACGTATAATAGGGCAACTTTATTATAGATATTTTGTTATGTACAGTTTCCTCCGTTTGCTGCGGATTTACAGTTGATATAAGCGTAACTTTCTAGTGGTTTGTAACTGCTGCTGTGTGAATTTGTGGGCCTTGCTATGTGAGTGCTGCTGGGCGGAACTTGGCCATTGGGTCAGTGTGACAGGTACCGGGTCACGGCTTGGGGCTTTGGGAGCGCCTCGGCTGTGTGCACGCGCCCTGGAGAGCCAGAGGTCAGCGTCACAACCCCACGAGGGCGCCGGAGCATAGGGCAGGCACCGGGGACCAACAGCCAGGTGACTGTGGCTATTTCACAACATATCAACACATTTAATTTTTTGGTATGCTAAATGAGTAAATGCAAGAAAATCAATTAGCCTCATCCAACCAGATTTCCAACACGTCACTTAGAATTATGAGGACACAAATTGTCAATTTAACTGGCATTTACGCGTATTGATCCCTCCATGCTGCTTCATTTAAAGAGTTAAAACGCTTTCATTTCAAATGCCTGCCAAACGGAACAACTAACTTTTAGACACGAAGACTTATATTGGACGTTTTTATAATTTAAGAACACTTACATTACAAGCTTGCGCGCAAACTCACAGACTTAGGAGCGTGTGCAGCGTGCGCAGATAAAAATCTATAATTAATTGAGGATGCTGCTGATATGGAAATGGACCGAAATATTAGTTAACGCTGCCTATTGTGGTGCGCTGTGCCGGAGAAAGAGCATCGTCTGCGGGGTAAAGGGGGAGGGAGGACACCGGGGGATTTACCAAACGAAGGAGGTTAAGATAAGCGGCTGCTTCTCCAAATCCGCTTTTCTTGACAGAAAACACAAAAATATAACGAAAAATGCACACGTCCCGATCAGATGCGTAAAGGAGATTTCCCGATAAAGAATATATAGTCCACATAGCTTTATGTCGCTCGTTGCTTGACTTAACGCGGCTGATACAACCATTGCAGCAATGAGCGGACAGCCTCGCTTCTCGTACCGTGTGTGCGCGACGCCTCCAGTGGCTGCACGCACAGAGAACACCCCTGGAGGATGGCGAGGCAGCTGCAGCGGTAGCGGCAGCGGCAGGAGCCTTGGATCCGGGTGAAAAGTGACGCCTCTGTTCCCTCACCTCGACCCACCCACTCCCCCTCTTCCCTTTCTGTCAGAGACCTGTGTAAAAGCCAGAATAAACAGCCTCGGGTCGGGTCGGGCTCGGATCTCTTGGCTTCTTTAAGGATCCAGTCGGTACGGGGGTGCACGTTCTAGTCAATGTGGCTTCCGAAGTAGACCTTTAGTAGTTCACTTGCCAGCAGCAGCAGCCTTATCATCACATCCCAAGCCCCGGCTCATGCAGTTCAATTCACCCCAGCTTCGATTTTTTTCCCCATGAAGGAGATCTCTTGATTTTCTCCCCGATTGAGACTGTGTAAAGTCTTTCCTTTGCCCAAAAGCCACTGTTTAGAAACAAGTGGGGGACCTTCAAAGCATATAGGACCATCAGACTCAGAGTCAATGTAAACGACACTAAACACAGCCTGGACAGTGAGGGGATACTTGGTGTGACCCTATTGGATTTTGTAGTTTGGCTTTTAAACCCTCTTAGGGCCTCACGCGCTGAAAGGACACTTCTAGTAATGTGCTGGTGGCTTTGAAACAAGTGTGTTTATGAATCTGTTGTAATCTGCATGTCTTCAACAAAAATACACATTTTAGAGGATAAAATGGCACTTCCAGATACATACATAGTTGGTCTTCTTTTAATGCTCACCTTTTTGATATTATCACTACAACTGTTGAAAATCACACAGTCTTTCCTGTAGTTTGTAGAGTCTTGTTGCGCGGTGCATTTGTGTGTTGTGGTTTTCACGTCAGGTGTGTTTTCCCTATGTGCTTTAATACACATATTTTTTAAAAAGCTTTCAGTATTATAATATTGTATTACTGCAGATTTGAAATCCTCACACACATTATGCACATTATACACACCTTGCTATTTCCAAGAGACAAATCGTATGTTTTCTAATTAATATTCAAATTGATCCCACATCTGTACTGAAAATAATTATTGCCCCTTTTTGTTTTTTAAATATTCTGAACGTCCTAATATTTCCTTTGATTTTTAAAATGTTTTATACACCAGCAAAAACATTGATGATATTGTGAATAATTGTACCTGGAGTGTGTTTTAACTTTAGAAGTAGTTGTTTATTGTTGTACAGAAGATTTGGCCACTTTGCTTCAGTAGAAGAGCCCGTGCGTAAAGCTCTCCGCGCGCGGCAAAGACCTCTGCTGCCGCCAGGGCTCCGTGTGCTCCGTGTGCGCGTCATTTGCGATGTGGAGACTGTTGATCAACTCACTAATTACACTTCTCTCCTCTGTCCCCCTCCCTCCTGTGTCTCTGTGCGCCCTCCCTCTTTCTCTCTCCCTCTCTCTCTGACTGTCTCTCTACCCATTCCCAGAGTGCATATCGGGAAATAGACACACAAAGACATGCGCACTCAACTTAATCAGCCATTTTTTTAAACAGGGCTAAAACGATAATAATTAGCAGAATAAAGACATATCGGATTTTCATTTCCTTTCCTCCGTTTCCAGAGCCCGTCCACAAGAGAAACTGCGAGGCAGCCCGTCGACACGTCGTTTCAGCGCTACCGGAACCAAAATAAGGGATAGCTCTCTTAATGCTTTGACATTTGTGATTTTACCCCTTTTTCCAACTTTAAAGTTGGGAGGATTATTGTAATTTTCCCCGTTTTCACCTTTTGATTGTCCTCTTACGCGAGCCGCTGGATGTGACTGTTTTCTAAAGCAACGAGCTGAGAAGCGGAGGTGACGGCTTTGGAGGGGGAAGAAAGTAAGTTTTTTCCTCTGCACCTCTCCCCTTTAACTTTTATTGAGTAGTTTGGCGTGTGTGTGTGTTAAATTTAGGGGGTCGTGTATCGATTCTTTGTCTCTCTGCTGAATCTTTGACATCGGGGGGCTATTTGGAGAACAGGTGCTGGGTGTTTTTAGTCCACAAACAGAGGCGGATATCATCATGTTGTAGTACAACTCGGAGGCGCTTTGGCCATAGTAAAAAGGCGAGTGACAGCGGCGGAGGCGTTCTTACGTTTGTGTCCCTGCTATTACGCTTGGATTTCAGGTCAACGACTGCCTTACCAAGTTTACGCGTTAGTTATTGAGCTTTTATTCGAAACTTCTCCAGCACCGCTCATTGCTTTGAGTGCGAATATGGAACTGACTGTCCGATTCCTCGGACATGTTCGCTCCCCCAGTTCTTCCAACACTGGCTCCGGCTACATCTTTCGTGCTACTTCTGAATAGTCAGATTAACCCAAAACATCTTTGTACAATCACCAGACCAGTTTTAGGTTTAGAGACAGTCTCAAATGCCAGTTTTTTACCATGATATCGGTGTCTAGTGCACCTTCTGTGCTGTCTCTGCCAGAGGGATACGAGCGGAGCGGAGAGAGCCTCCGATGCGATACTACTTAGTCTTGTACTATTAACTCTCTGTTCTGATCAGAACAGAGCTGTTAGAATGTCTCAACACAAACTAACCCACCTTTCCCGATCTCGTTGCCTGCACGTGTACCCGCCGTGCATCCTAAAGTCGCGTCACTTTACCGAGGCGTAGGTGGCTGCGTCACCCGGCACAGAGCGCGATCCCTGGGCTGCTGGGTGCACAGCGAGTCGCTAATTCGCAGCCAACTCCTGGCCCTTGTCTTTTGCCCCAGTGCTTACAGACACATAATTACACTCACAAGCTCTACATATTGTAGTTACTTTTTTAAAAAAAATCTTTTTTATCTCTGTACTACAGGCCTATCAGTTAAGTTCCGTTTTTGTCATCGGTCTTATTCCATAGGAAACCGTACGGAAGATGTAATTGTCCCAAGTTTGGAGGCAGGTTGTAAAACGTCCTCAAAGTGGTCAGGTAGAATCATTTTAGAGCGTATTTGGAGCGGACGTGGCTCGGGTACGTGTGTTTCCGGAGGAGAGAGATAGACTTGACTGTGCGCACGGGGACGCGGCGGTGACAGGGGGGACATCGATCGCACTGGAGAAAAAAAGGAAAGATCAGGGCCAAGGGGCCAGCCAGTCTCCTACCCTGGTATGTGGACCGGAGCAGAGCTCCGAGCTCGTGCGTCACAGCCAGAGACCTTAACACACTTTCACCCTTTTTATATTCCGGTTTTTATTGGGAATTTCAACTCATGTATTTTAACAATACTAATTTAGAAATATTTCACAAAAAACTGACTATATGTAAACCCTTTGACTATTGGGCTACTTGGTTAATTTTTTGAATCTGCGTTCAAGTAATTTCTAATTACTTTCTTTCTAATTGATCACCCAATTTACTGGCTAATTAAAAACGTAAATTATTATTATTATTATTATTATTTTGTTCTATTATCCCAGTAAGTTTAGTTATTATTATTATTATTATTATTATTAGTATTATTATTATTATTATTATTATTATTATTATTATTATTATTATTATTGGGAATTGTATATAACAAAAACATTAAAAGTAAATTATTAATTACCAGTACCACGTCAGTGTATTCTAATTACTTTAAATATTTAAGTATGGAAATAACAAACTTGAGCCTATTGAGAAGTATTTATAAATGAGTTGTTATTATGTTGTCATTTAATGCATAATTCATTTGATAATTAAATGCATGTTCATTGTTTATCAAAAATATAGCATGATATGATCTTCTCTAATTGCACAGAATTTCGTCACTTAATGATGTTATTGTCTCATATTATTTTCTTGTTTTGAAAGCAGAGATTTTAACTCCAGTGTTGGTAAAAACCTAGGCCATGGTTGTGTTTTCTCAGTATTGTCTTCGCATTATCAAAGCCTGCCAGTGTATTCTATCGGAGCATGTAACTCGCACCGTTCATTTTACTCATGGCAACACCAGAACGGTCATAAAAACATATAGTGTGAGAGATGGCCAGACAGCCCTGTGAGGACAATAGCTGTTGGCTTCCAAATGCATCTTGATTATTAAAAGCTAATGCATTTTCAGCATTGCAGCGTTCATTAAGGCAGCTTCTGAAGGGGCAGAGGGAGGAGGAGAGTCTCTCCTATAACTCCTGCTCCAAGACACATGCAGCCAGAAGATTGGCTCGGGCCTCTCCTAGGGGTCGACAATGTGTCATTTCCACCCGGCTAGATTGCCCTCTGCCTATCTGATATTAATGTGCAAATCAATATTTCAGGGATTAAATTTCCCTTCTTCATTTTTTATGGTTTCTACCTCAATAAGTCTCCCGTCTAATAGAGGAGGCTGGATGATTTAGAAGTCTCTGCTGCAGAAAGAGCGAGGGAGAGAGAAAGAAATAGAGAGGAGCTTTGCAACCAGACTATCGCTGCATGTTAATGTTCTAGTGTGGATCCCCATAGGCGTTTAGTAAGGACAGCTATATTGCAGCTTTACACTGTAAAGACAGCCAATTTGACTAAAAAGGCAGAAAGGGAAAATATGAGTCCGGTTGAATACTTAAGACGCTGTGGTAATCCGAGAAGCAGGTATTAGTGAGAAGGGGCTCCCCCTCGCACACACATACACACTCAGGGCTACATCCCAACCTGCATTACCAGCGCCATGCTTGAGCGGGCAGCGTAGCTCACCACACGCAGCACGGCTATAACAATATATTTTTTTCAAAACACTTTCTCTCTTTTTGCATGGGCCCAGAGCCGTCCACAGGAGAGATTTACTTTTGTGCGTAATAACATCTGGCGTATGTGTGTGATAGAAATGAATCACTTTGACACAATGACCTGTGTATGATTATTGTGGAGGGGAGGGGGTATTACCATAGTCATAATGCTGCATCTCATTGAGAGGCAACTAAATGAGCTTGGACCCTTTGACTCCCTATAGACATTCATTAAGGGACATGGACGCACACCGAGGCGTCAGTCTGCCAATAGGTGTGTGTGTGTGTGTTTATTTAATGCTTCTTCCTGTACCATCTGCTGTGTGCATGTGTATGTGCATGTCCAGCAGCATGGTATGACCCTTCAATCACTCACCCCTAGTCCAGTGTGTGGAGCACTGTTTTAACATAGCCCTCATAGGGAGAGTGTCAGCAGGCGAAACCAGGAGAGAGGGAGAAAGACAGAGGAAAAGACACAAAAGAGCTCTAATTGTAGCACGACCGCTTGGCTTCCTCCCCGATTCACGGCCATTACCAAGTGAAAAGCACAACTGCCTGTCCTCCATTATCAAAACGCCATGCTCACATCCATACATGCATACTTAATGGGGAAATCATGTAGATTTTTGTCAACATTCAAACAGATGGCTTTGACCATGAAGTTATAGTTTCATAATTTTCGCCAGAATTGTCACTGTTATATTTTTGTACATTTCTATGTTTTTAAGTCTCTAAGTTTATTTTTAAGTTTATTTTTGAGTGATGTGTGTCCCGTTTAAATCTAAAAGCCATTTAAATATGTCAGGTATCCCTTTTGTGTGTGGATGAATTGTACAGGTGACTGTTGAAAGTGGTGGTTCAGGTCTCAGTCTCAGGTCCTGGCTCTTGGCTGGAGGAGGCCTGTAGGGGGAGAAGCTAAAAGTCCACAGCAGCTCAACATTGTCTCTCAAACAGGGGGGGCTTCCTGTGTCAGCCCTGGGAGCCGCTAACATGCGGCGCACTGAGCTAACGCTAACACACACACGCTAACGCTAACACACACACACACACACACACACACACACACACACACACACACACACACACACACACACACACACACACACACACCTTTAGAGAGCAGCACGAGGAGGAGGGCTAAAGACTTGGAACCAGATCAAGCCTCCATCGCTCCCGGGGAGGGTGCTTGTGAATATGCGAGTTTTAGTGTAATTAGCACTTAATTATATTAACATATGCAAATTGTCAGACTGAGCTTGTACCGCCAGTGGGTATCAGCTAAGATACAAGAGTCCATTGTGCCACCGCGACGGAGGAGAGAATAATGGCAGTGTGTAAGGCAACCAGCCAGCAGCACCCCGTGCTAGCACATAACTAGCCCATTTAAGACGCGGGCTGTCCGCTTTGCCAAATTTCATTTCATTCAATTTCATTAGTCACCATGACGACCTGGTTAATTGTGCTGACTAATGTCCACTGATTTGTCGTCAGGAGTGACGGGTGTGAGTCCTATAACATAACATCAGACAGGCTGAAAAGACTGAGAGGCCCAATATCAAACCAACTCACAATGCCCCCTATTTACACATGTTCCACTTGTATGGACATTTGCATATTCAAAAATACCCTGCCATCTTTCCTTGTAGCCTTTGTGCTTGTGTATGGCTGTGTGTTTGCATGTGCACTCGTGCGATGGCCGCCTGTGCATGTGGTGGCAATATGTGAGAGCGGAGACGACAACAGTGTCAGTCAGCATGTCACATGTGTAACACAGCAGTGTGCAGCCGGAGCCAGAAGACAGACACGACTCTAGTGCTGCAGCTACTGATTAACAACATGCTTTCATTTAGCACCATTATGCAACATGTTGCATGTTCTGAGCAGGTGTTGTGTAAAAAACATTTTGACTTCATCCTAACATTTAAATAAACAGTAACTGACTATGTCTCACTCAGCAGCTGGGAGATAGTGGACAAACAGTTTTCCCCACTCACTGAAGGTGGCTGGAGATTGGGTCTGGTCGGTGGTAGTTGTACTTGCATGCTGATTCTGTTTTTGACAGGAACGTAAACTGATATAATTGCTTTTCAGAGGCAGGAGCGGCGGTTTATACAAGTGTGAAAGCACGGGAAAGGGGATTAGCATTATTTTGCATAATGCTGGGCAGGCGCTGAATGGGGCATTGAACGCTTGACTGGGTGACAGAGATGAAAGAGAGATGAAATGCTCTACCCCTGAGCTCCCTCCTCTCAGGCCTGTCTGTGGACACTGCTGCTGCTGCACGAGGAACAGGAAGCAGCAGGCCCATGTTTTGGGCCCAGACATCGGATGCCAACAGGAGGAGGTTGTCATGTTGGCAATATGTATGATAATGGAGTTAGTGCAAACTCAGTCTGCTTAAGCTGGATGTATGCACTAAACTGTACCCCTGAAGCACTGGAGTGTGCAATTATGTGTGGCTCAGGTAGCATTTACATGGAAGGAAGGGAGTGGCTTTATGGATCAAATCAAACTACAGCGTTCTTAGATTTTCTTTATTGAGATGTTTGCTGAGGATTTGGTTGGATTTTGCAGGGGAAGAGGGAAGTGTGGAGCAGGCAGGTGCGCAGGCCTGTGCCGCTCTAGCATAGACCACATGTCGGTGATGCCACAGTGACTCCTGTTTGACCCCACTCAACTCAGTGACTAATTTATGATCAACCGTCATCACCGGGGCTGCATATGTGCTATGGAAATGGTTTTATGAATGGGAGGAGCGTTAGTTTGGGTGGTAGAGAACATGACCGGCACAAAGGCTGGTGTGGCCTGTTTTTGTTGTGTCTCATTGGACAGGATCTTCTTTCTGTGACCTTTTGCACGCCTTCCCCTTCCTTTCATATGCTAATACCCCAAACCCGAGGAGGAAACATGCAGGAGCTGAGTGGTGCGGGACAAAGACTCCCACTCTACTGACCTGTCTCCATTCCACGCCATATCTGTGCTTTTCTTGCCTCTTCTCCTGTGCGACGACTTGACAGACTGTGGCATGAAAGGAAGTGAGTGCTTAGCGGATGGGAAAAGGTGGGGAAGGCATTCTTGCTGTGACCCGTGCCACCTGTGAGGATCAAGTGCGTGGTGGCGGCCCTGCTTCTGTGTGTGTGTGTGCATGAAGTGTTACTTTGAGTGGCCCTTGTGCGTGTGTTGCAGATCGGTAATCGTTTGAGCCACTGCTAGCTATAGCTCTGGCTTGAAGTGCGATTTGTTGCTTTTTCACCGAAGCCAGTCAAGTTGTCATACAGAGTCCATATTTCCTTGTGACGAGTAAAGTAGTGTCTCGGGCGAGGTAAACGGATACTAATATGGTTATTACAGGCCTCCCTTGACATGGTGGAGCTGCAGTGAGGAGCGTGACGTGGTCTGCACCCTCGTCTGCTGCTGTTATGGGAAGAGGCCATGTTATCTGTAGGAAATGTAATTTTTGTCCTCATTGAAATCGTTCATTATTGAGCACGCTTATCTAAATGTTTTTGTTGCTGTTGGTCCCGCGCCAGTCAGGATTGCGTTTCTCAGTCTTTTACACACATCTCACTGTCTGCATCTCTCAGTCTCTGAAGGGAAAATAGAAAGAGGGGGATTTTTCTCTCCTCCCTCTGCCCGGTTCTCAGGCTCCCCTGCCTATTTTGCATTCGCCGTCCCGTACAGGATATTAGCCATGGAAAAAAACACCACTCTGGGTAGTTCATTTACAATAATATGTTTATTCTTTTCATTTGAAAGTAGGAGCAGGGGATTTTGTAAGGAGTGGGGTTAGAACAATCGGGGTAATGTTTTGGAGAGCTCT
Organism: Scartelaos histophorus; assembly: GCA_000787155.1. Lineage (NCBI taxonomy): Eukaryota > Metazoa > Chordata > Actinopteri > Gobiiformes > Gobiidae > Scartelaos > Scartelaos histophorus. The sequence continues at coordinate 55,529 of KN503169.1, read as the reverse complement.
GTGTTTGATCTGCGGTCCGGTGGGCCCTCGGGGTGGCTACGATTCTCAGGTTTAGGTCAAATAAAATAGACCTGGCCTTTTTCAGCTTCTGTCTATTGTCTTCCTGATTTAGCTTTTTGGCCTTTCTGTCGGTGTTATCTGTCTCATGTTCCCTTGTGCTCTTAGGATCATCTTTCATTTGCATCGGTGAATGTTGTTGACTGACACGCACGTTCAAAGCTAAAAGTGATACAAAAAGGTGAACTTTTTGTAGACGTCGTGATCAAGCTTTGCGACGTGATTTGTCCTTAACTGTTCTGATAGCAAGACATTTTAAATCAGTCCTCATCTTACCCAAACCATAAAAAATATGCCCTCTTTATTTATGTATTTAGGACATTTTCTCTCTTGTGTGCACAAACAGATTAATTGAAGTCTTCAAAGGTGAAAATCCTGACACAATCCTGAACGCAGTACCTTATTTAAACCGCAGCGTATATAAAGTTTTAAAAAAGCTTTGACGAATGACTAAGTATGTCCAGGTTGGAGAAAAGCGCGACCACAATAGCAGCAGCTGAAGTCTCATGACAAATGAGACATCTCTTCCTCTTCGGTGTGAGACAAAGGCAGGGATTGAGAAGCCCAGTCATAGGACGTTGCATTAACAGACTTTCATATAGCAACTAATTAACTAGAATGACGCAAAGTGAGGAATTAAAGGTGCACCGCGTAACATTTCTAGTAGAGTCCTGCTTCTTTCTATGGAAATGTTATTGCTTTGTATAGAATATTCCACGATATAGATTAAGCCTATTTATCACAAGGTTACAGCACTACACTACGCTAATACAATTCAGATCTGTGGAGAGTCGCCTCTATTCACAGAAGAAATTGTTGTATTTCTGAGCAATGCAGACACCCATAATGATTAAATGCTTGATGATATGTTTAATGTCATGCGATGGAACATTCCAGGCAAAGCAATAACACGCCCATGGAGATAAGTAGGAAGCAGAGCGCTAGAAAAGTTCCACAGTGCACCTTAAACGCAAAATACATTTAAAACTTAGAATTTTCTTGCTCTGTATGTACAGTCATTTGCACTTCCTGATCATTTGTATGTGTTACATGCGTCCAATGCACATCTATACACTGTGATTGGCATGCTGTTCCTGAAGGCAGTAACATAGGGATATCAAGGCCATTGGCTGTGCTCATAAGGGAACGAGTGGCTAATTAATTATGCATGACTTGTGGGCTTAAACAAACAACGTAATGAGAGATGAGATGCAGTTTACCAGAAGGAATTTAGGCCTAGTTACCCCATGACATCCAAATAATTCAATTAATATTTATTATTTTGTTCAAGGTCAGGTGTGTGTGGATGCATCCTCCCCAATGTAGGTCAACGCTACATCTGAACCAGCCATTTCTCAAAAAACCTTTAGCCTGGCACAAAACCAGCGGAAAAATCTTTAATTATTTTCCTTTTACGATGAAAAAAACACACACTTTTTTTTGCATGACACAGAAGAAGACCAGAGCTGTCCCAGGAATGTTCTTGTGTATAAAATAGTAGGTATTAACAGCGTGCGTTAGGTCCGTGGTTTCACTGATGTATCAGAGCCCTGCCTCTAGACTAAATAAAGTGTGCCTCAGATGAGCAGATATAGGGAAGGATTTGGGAGGATTGTCAGAAAAAGCAAAGAATAGACTGCTTCTTTAATAAACAATTGTCACAAGGTGGTGATGGATGAGTCTACACACTTGGCTTTAATACTGTGGTTACATATATTTTGGAATAACACAGATGAGGTGTGTAACGTTTAGGTTGTAGAAAAGTGAAAGAAAGACTGTGTTTTTGGACTGTCTGGCTTGGGGCCGCACCATATGTAACAAATAAATGGCCTTGTCAGAGTGGCCATTATGAACTGTATATCAAATAATGTCTTCCACCACATCTGCATATTATACCTATTTTTTCCTGGTAATATTTTCTTTCTTTACATTTTGACCTTTGACCTGGTCTCTTTGCATACTGTAAACCTCTATAAATTTCTGTTTATGCTTATGAAAAAATCAAATCACTAATCTTTATATAGTCATACATGTTTTTGTTACAAGGCCTAGCACTAGCTAACAATGATCTCTTGGATAAAAAAGCAGCAAAGACATAAGTGTCAGAAAGAACAATAGTGCAGATGATCACAGCGCAGGTATTCAACATTAAACAGAGAAATAGTGGCTCTAATTTCCCACAGCGCACACTGGAGTAATGGTCCATTCGCTGTATATGTTCCCTCTCAGTGGGCCAGCGCTGGATTTGCGTGACATGGTGTTTATTTGATAAAGGAATATTGCGGCGCTAATCTCAAACCGCACTAATTACATCTGACAGTCGTTGTTTTTTATAGCGAAATCCAATTAAAACATAGACTTTTCAACTCCATTCCTCTTTCCTTTCTTTTCTATTCTCTCTCTCCTTTCTTTCTTCCCTCCCACGGTAACCAGAAAAAGAGCCGATGATGGCATAAATAACAAGCGTGCTTTGCTTGTGGTTTCTGTGAGAAGAGGGTAAACTCGCAACAGCTGTCAGAAAAAGGGGGTTTGTTTAAAAAGCAAATGGCTTTGGTCTAAAGTTCATTTGGAGCCCTCTCTAATTAAATAGAGAGCCAAAAAGCTTAAGTTAATTAGTAATTCCCTGGGTCCAGAAATTAGACCTGTCACGAGAATTTCAGCTAAAAGGTATGAGTGCATTTAGTTTACGCAAATTGCCCCCTTTTTGTTCACAATCTGTTTTCAAGTTTTGAGCTTGTTGTTGAGAACATTAGCAGTCTTTATGTAGCGTGTCAAACAAGTGCTCAGGAGTAGTTTTAGAGAGGGGCACATAGCTCGTGGCGTCAGTCAGGATACCTTCCCTATGATTATGTTTATGAAGATAATTATAGGTCCGGTGTCCTCTTTAGAAAAACCTTGGGAGGATGAACTTTACACTTTATTGTTAACCCCTGGAAAATAACTGAAATAGACGGTCACATCGTCCGAAATGGAACCGTGCAATTACCTACATGTTTTTGTGTTCTCACTTGTAAAAACAGGTGTTCAGACAGTCACTAAGGTACGTTTTAAAAGAACAAAAACGATGTGTCAGGTTTACGATGCACGGGTAGTAATAGCTGTTTGTCATCTTCTGCACCACTTAAGAATTCAACACTATAAAGTAGAAAAGATTAGTATGTAGTTACAAGATTGATGACAAAGTATAATTTTGATATTAAACACCTCATGGCCTTTTAAGTTTAAACATTGTCAGAGACTGCACACTGTAAACCATTCACTCACTATATATTTATTACGGATTTTTTACAATAATGGTAGGTTATGGTTAAGTAGAGGAGGAACATGTACTCAAAAAAGTCATACCACAGTTGCTGTTCTGGAGATGTAAAAAATCTGAATATTGTGTGTATATTGTCTATATTATAATTTTTATGACAGCAAAAAGAGTTGGTTAAAAAAATAACCAAAATGTTCTAGTGGAATCTTTTAATCTAGTGTAAAAACTGGAAATTCTGCATTTTTGTGGTTAATTTTATGGTCCATTTTCATCTTGTGCGATACTTGAATCTTGATACTAAGTTTGATTTAATCACACACTGTAGCTAAATCTACTATGAAGTTCCTTTCCTCTTCCAAGACAGATGAATTGTTGTTATAAGAAGTTAGCACAAGTCCCCCTCACCTAGAGCCTGCAGTACATGCAAGGGCAGTATCTGGCCCGGGTTTGGCTGATACAGTAGTGTGTGTGTGAGTACCAGGTGGATGTGAAATGCCTGCGTCAGAGAGGACTCTCAGTGTCTGGGAGACCTTGAGTGACGTGGACAGTGTTTGCTTAACCTCTTCTGCGCTGGGCGGCCACAGCCTGTCAGTTTGAGTGTCCAAAAGAGAAGGAAGCCAGCAATACTGTTCATTGGTATAGGCAGCCTCATTCCACATGATTCTGCTAAACTTCAGGCGAGACATAAAGTTCTCAAAAATATTTACAGTTGTTATTGTCTGTACCTTGTGCTACTACTATGTCTGCTGCTGCTGCTACTTCAATGCCACAATACCAGTTCTGCTAAAACTATCATTATTATTTATATTAGTGTTGCGGTTGATACAATTAATTTGTTAATTACAGTTAGTACTACTGCAATTACTAATACCGCTCCTAAATAATCACACAAACATTTCAGATATGCAGGCACCTGGAAGCATTCAATAAAGGTTCAACTTGCGTTTCCACGTCAGCAAATTTTTATTTTGAGAAATACTTAGAAAATACTGTACATATGTGTTGACCTGTATTATTTCACACACTCTAAAAGAAAACACATTTAGGATCCTTTTTTAGCTTTGTATTTAGCAGGATTATTAATTTGCCATAATCCCGTCCTACCACCCTTTTACCGTGTGTGTGTGTGTGTGGGATTGTGCCTCAACCAAAAGATAAAGCAGTGATTTATGTAAGCACTAAGCCCTTTCATATTGTGTATGTTGTACCTTACAAGAGCTTGGTGAGCGCCACTAGATTAATATTTATTTAGCACAGGCAAATCAAGGATTATGCAGTCATCATTTTAGCATTAATCCATGTCTCATGTGAGAGGCAGAGACAAAAGGGGACAGATTACTGAACACGAAGCCATGCAAAACCACAATTAGTTCACTTCCTCTTCTGGACACTTTTCTGGACACTTTTCTAGAAACTTACCTGTTCGTAGGACAATTAATTGAATTTGAATCAAGATTTAATCATTTCTGCAGCGAATCCCCTTTCAGTAAAAGCATGAGGTTTAGAAATACTACATTTTTTGCAATAAATTACACCATTTAAAAGTGTACATTTTCAGTGTTCAGGAAGCGTTTTTATTTGTTTTTAAAAAGACAGTAAAATCAAATCAAGAATTGCGTTTGATCAATTTGAGGATTTTTTTTTTAAACCTGTTAGTAAATTCAGTTTCAATTTGCAAAGGCGGCAGTTCTAAAAAATGTCTTTTTCCCTTTATCTCGACATCAGGATTATCGTCTTGTGATGAACCATACGCAATAAATACTTTTTTCTTAGGTTTCAGACCACGTGGGCTTAGAGACAGTTTGCTTATAGTGCACGTCTGTGGGCATGTGCGTGTGTTACCACTTGGACTACAGGAGTCTGTAAATAAAATTACATTCTTTACTAATTGAGTTAAACTGCTGCGCTGAAGATGTGGCCTAAAAGATGAAAGCCCCCTGTGTTATGTTTTGTGTTGCCTGCGTTGTTTATAGAGGCAATCTAGTTAGCTCTTAGCACTCTCAGTCAGTAACAAAGGGAGGAAGATAATTGTTAGCGTACTTTTTAGGGCGCAACATATGAAAACTGTCTTGGAAAAGTCCTGGAGCAGTAGTAGTAGCTGTAGTATGGCAGGGGGGGGAACGTGGGAAGCCCCTAGCCAGATGTTGAATCCAAATAAAGAGAGATAAATAAAGCGAAGGAGCAGATGATGGAGGATGCCATTTCGCGCTCCCCTTTGCCCTCCTTCCTCGGACCACTGCATGTTAATGTCTCTGGCCATCCCTCCCCGCGGACACTGGCGCATTGTTTGTGGAGCTGGCTTCTATTCTTTCAAACTTAATTACCTTCTTGCCTTTTGTGGCGTTTGGGGCCGGGGAAGTTTTGCTCCGTGGCAGTGGAGGTCGTCACACATTCTTTTGGCGGTGCATTCCCTTAATCTG
>KN503169.1:14927-30393 GCA_000787155.1 Scartelaos histophorus | reverse complement strand
ATTAGAGCCTCCCTCACCTGTCACACTCCTCCCCTCTGCTCAGGGCCGCTAGTTGACAGGTAAACAGGAAGTCCCCTGTGCTGTCATTTACATGCCGTGTATGAGAGCTCACCTCCACTTCCTGTGGGATGTCAGGCCCATGTTCAGGTCTGAGCTGGGAGGGTTGTTAGACTCTGTCTGATTGGCCCACTGGGACTGTTAGCTTATTTGGTTGTTTGCCAAACACTAATCCCTAACAATTAACCACGCAGCACTCTGGAGAGGTGCCATATTGACAGGGACAGGCTGCTCTGCCAGGCGCCACACACACACAGTTTATTGCAGTCCTGCGTGTCGTAACATGTGCTGCTTGTTATAACACAATGCTGCTTGTTATAACGCAAGATGCTGGTTATTACACAGCATTATGAGTGTACATTGGGTGCTTGGCCGACCCACCGTGAGCGTGTTTGTGTGTTTGAATATGCATTACACCACCCGCGCCTGGCAGGAGTCAAAGTGCTTCTTTAAAAGTTCATAAATCATGGATGCTGGGCCTGTGATCAGCAGACCGCCTGCATTTGAGGCCTGCCGAGCCCAGAGAGAGACCGACAGCCTCTAGTTTAGGTCTTAAACAAACCCTCTGGAATGTGCTGATGGGGACAGAATTAATATTAGGCCTGAACCTATCTGGCAGCCCAGCTCAACCCCAACTATATCATAACTCTCAAGTAAAAACATTCCCCAAAAGTCGAAGTTAGCAAATGAAAAGATACTAGTCCAGGCTTCCTCTTTGCTTGTTCTGTACATGAAAGCATTCGTCTAAGGGCAGCAAGGTCAAATCACAATTATAACACAATTAAATGGCCCACAGTTGAATCAGAGCATGTTATTTTTTATGTATTTCTCTATACTAAATGAAAGTTTGTTATAATTGCTTCTAGGCGGCCTTGCATTGCTCAGATATCATTTGTCTAGTGAAATTAGTGCTCATATCTGGCAGAATGTTGTTGAAATGATTGCAGAGTGGATTCCAGACATGATCGAATTGAAGCAGAACAAATAGCTCAAAGCAGTGAAAAACAGAGCTCTTCTCTAGTGGAGTGATTGACAAGGTTAATGAGAATGAGGCGAGAGAACAGTGGGCCTTTTATGTGCTTGCAGAGTTTTGCATTTATGAAAGGCCACAATGGGTTAATGACAAATGAACAACAAAGAAAATGTGACGATTTTAATGAGAAGACAGTGCTAGACACCTTTCTCTGAATATGTTTGCATGTGCACGTGCATGTGTGTGGTTTCCAGGGGGGAAGGAGGGAGCGAGGGAACGATGGAGGGGGAGAGGGAGAGAAAAGAGGCAAAGAAAGAGGGAGTGAGGGAGGCCTCCTTTCACAGAGAAACAAAGATAGGTGTAATTAATGGCCCTGAGCTCTGGACTTGGGGAGCTTTCTTCTGACAACTCCGACTTAATTAAAACTTAAGACTTCTGAAAGGGCCTCTGACTGCGAGGGGACGTCCCACCGTCTCGTGAGAAAAAGCTCGTAAGATTTCCTACAAAAGGGGAAAAAAGAAGGGGAGAGACAGAGGGAGAAAAGATGTGTTAGCGGCTGTAGCTATGTTGCTAATCCCTGTTTGTCAAAGGAGTGAGGGCGCGAGGGGGGTTGAACTCACACACCTGCAGTTAGCTAACCGTGCCCCCACCTCACCGCATCACAGACACATATTTTTCCTTTCTCCGTGCAACTGCAAAAATATGACCCTGCTAACTTTTATATCCTTTAGACATGAACTTTTCTTCCTCGAGAGACAGTGCAATAATAATGTATATTAATTCGTGGACTGAAGCACACCTGTTCCTGAATAAATCTTAACAAAACATAAACTAAGTAACCTTTATAAACCACCTCCATCTATGTCTGCCTTTCTTTCCCCCTCTGCTCCTCTGGCTCCCTCTACACAGGATCAGATAATAAAAGGCTGGCCTGCTCTTTTGTTTTTGTGCATTGTTCATTAGCCCGGCAGCAACAACAGAGGCACACTTGATATGCTTGGCTTGACTGGGTGTATGGGAGGATAGGGGTAAGGTGGGATGGGGAGAGGAGGGGCCGTGTGCGTCTGCATGTGTCCACAGGCCTATGCGCTGAGGGCAGGCTCACACAGAGGTAGGGGGTAGCTTTGCATGGCTGCGATGCCATTAAAGAGGCAACTGGAAATTAAGGGGGCTTGCAACTGACAGCACACGTTGAATGAGAAAACCCCTGCAGCTGCGGAACAATGGGGAGAGCCGGACAATGTGTGCTTAAAGACAAAAACGGGATTCTAGGTTTAAGCTTCTTTCTCTGACTTTTGTTACAGTTTGATCTCAGTGTCACCTTAAACCTATCTAGTTAATTTGGGAAAGTGTAACGCTAGAGCTTAGGATTAGTGATCTTTTTGCAATAAAAGTATAAAGTATTTTTGAAATTAACAGAAATATTCAAGAGCATACAGGGGTTAATACTATAGATGTAGCAGTACAAGTTGTTAGTAGTAATAGTTGTGGTAGCAATAGTCAAATATTAGTCATACTATAGTAGTAGGGTGCATTCCTTTCTCTTTAGTCTTTATTATAGTGTTTTTAATGTAAATCTCAATTATTCTTTTATTTGATTCCCATGCAGTTTATTATTCTTTTCTTTATTTTATTGATTTTTTTCGCTGTTTTACTCTTTGCCATATATGTTGATTCAATATATACATACATACATATCTTTTGCATACACACAAACACATACAGGCTCTCGCACAAGTGCAAACCCACATACTCAAAATTCACCACTCATTTCACCAAAACATAGCGCGTATACTTAAGATTTTTAAATGCGTATAGAGTTCTGCGCTAACCCCTTCTCCTCTCTCCCCGACAGTACTTGCAGAAGCAGGACAGCGCCTTTAGCCCTGAGTCTTGTGTTTACCACTGCACGCTGTGTGACTACTCCACCAAGGCCCGACTCAACCTGGTGCAGCACGCCCGCTCCGCCCGTCACCAGCAGAGCGAGGGCCTGCGGAAACTCCAGCTCCACCAGCAGGGCCTGAGCGGAGAGGAGGAGCTCAGCCTACAAGAGCTCTTCCTCGTCAGAGAGAGCCCCTGCGGCCAAGGTCAGTGCGCTCTTCACCTGTGTTATGTCTGTGGATGTGTGCGAGCGTAAAGGCCTGCCTCCATGTTGTTGTGGGCTAATTTCATGCTTGAGTTTCTCTGTTGTTATTGTTCAGGTGGATAATTTTTCATTTTCTTTTATATTTTGTGCTTTTAAATGAGGCCTTTTTTGCTTTCCTATTAGTTGTTATAATTGTTCTAGTTTTAGTGCTTTAGTGTTTTATGGTCACCACATGTCCTTCTTTTACTTTAGTTATTCCTCCACAGCTATTTAGGCGCCAGTTCCCCACCCAATACATAAAGTAAGATTTATATAGAAAACATGATAATTTTTTTTTCCCTCACCAAGAAATCAAGATTTTTTTAGGTGTACTGTATTTTGTGAGTTGTAATATTTTGCTTTTGAAGGTAATCATACGGGGTTATCTATTAGCTTAAATGTCCCAACTGTATTTTACAACTGGTCACACTATCTAGTCCTGATATATTGTTTGCCATAGTTTATACACCACAGGTCCTTGTAGATGCGCATTATTTACCAAGGCTTTTATCTGGCCTAAAAAGTACACGAAATTGTAAACACTTTAAATGGCTAGATTTCTTCACTTACCAGCCTTTTTCGCTAATTCTGTGTTGTTGTGTCAAACGCCTTGCCCCCTCCCCATAGCTTGGCCTTCAGATCCAGATCAACTCCCCTGATACAGCCCTGTGCATTCATCCTAATCTCTCCAAAATGAGCATACTGTTCCTATTATGCCTCCTCTCCTCCACAAACACTCACACTGTCCCGTACACAGGGACATCCCAGGCAGGCAGGCAGTTTATGAAATTTCACCTTGGGAGGATCTTAGTGAAAAGGTCTATAGCCATGCGCACATACACACACACATACACGCACACACACACTAAGGCTACACAGTGTCTCCCTGGAGTGAGCTTTCATTTCCTTTCTCATGACCAAAGCAATTTGGCTTTCATTTAAGAGTCTCGGCCCTGCCAGCAGCTAATAAGTGTAACAGAACTGTAAAACATTCAGAGACAAAAAAAAGGAAAAAAAAAAAAAAGATTAATCGTTTTTGTGTGTATGAGTGGGGGTTGGATGGTTGGTGAGGGGTTGCAGGGTGTAAGCAGAGGGGGCGAGCGCTGTAATTCAAACCAGAAGATGGAGAGTCAGGGTCCATTATATAGTCATCCCTATGTTAATGCAGCCGGGAGAAAATGAGCGCTTAACTTGTTTTTGCTTTGCTTGACCTGAAGGAGCGGGTGGGGCGGCAGTGGGGAGAAGGGGTTCCACAGTTTAAATAGCATTCCAGCATCGCATTAGCCCATACATCCCTCTCTCCTCCTCTCCTCTTCCCTCTCTCTCTCTCTCCTCATGTGTAGTATGAATCTGCTCCAAAGTGTCCTGTTTATACTGTACATGTACTCCCAGCACAGATGGAGCCCAGCGCTTAGAAACATATGTGAATACACAGCTAAAGGAGCAGCTCCCAAACCTGAAACGGAGAAGGTTAGCGGTGTGCGTTTGGTTTTAATTACACAGGGATCAAAGTTTCGCTCAGATTCGGGGAGCAGAAAAGCATGCTTAGATAAATCATTACTGTACCAATTTAACATACCCCCTCCTTCTGCAGTTCTTGCGCTATTTGTATCGCTCTTGCTCTCTCTCTCTCTCCTTTTTTGTCCTTCTCCTGCTCTCCTCCTATCCATTTTTGCATCTAGAATACGAGACTTTTTTTCCCTATACACTTTTTACATTTGAGCGCAGTAAGCGGTTTTAAACTTGTCAGAAGCAATCGCCCCCTTTTTGCGCGTTTTAAAAGTTCCACTCATAAATTACACAGTATTTGTTGTCCAGGTCTTAGTTTTATACCCCGGCTTTGATGCCATATGTTGAATTTCCATGAGGAAGTGAGAGTTAAGCTTAAATGGACACTGGCAAAGCTCACTGTACAAAGCCACACGTTTGGATGCCCTCTCTTTGCCCAGCCTATATAATTTTTTAGCGAACAACAGTATCCTTTCACTGGTACATGGTGCTGCATTTGAAAAGGTGTTTCCTTGTCCAGTATTTGGCAGGTCCTGGCAATGAGTGATGTTAAGCACAAATCAAACATCAGTACTAAATAATATCCTGAGTCCTGTTTTCCTCTTAGGTTAAAAGCATTGTTGTGGTGAGCTTAACAAAATGTTTACTCAATAGGTTATGTAAGGTAGTGGAGAGTCTATATATTGCTTTGGGGACTGAGAGATGATAAGAATGTTTTCAATGGTATTAAAGGATCTATAGTAGGCAACATTTGCAGTTAGAAAGGGCCAGTACAAAGTGTGTGTGTGTGTGTGTGTGTGTGTGTGTGTATGCATGCTGTTAGTTTTCTTGGGCTACAACTCCTGACTCGAGCACTTTCTGTTCATTAGAGACTGGTATGAAAAAGATTAATTTAAGTGCTGACCGGTATCTTTCTCTTAAAGCCTGCGACCTGGCACTGAGCCAGATAATTATAGGCCCATTTGGGAATAAGAGTTCTAATGCTCTGGACTTTATGTACATGTGAATGGCTTTCATTAAACAATTTTGATGCTGACTTTATGGCCTAATTAAGGATACAGTGCTGCAGAGACACACCACAAGGGTATAGGTGTTTTGAACAAAGAGCGAGCGCAAATTTGTGCCGGCTTCATTGTTTGCATGTCAATGTGTTTGTGCGTTTATTTAGGAACATTTGGAGTGTACACACAGTCCAGTCATTTCATCATTTACACTGCAAACACGAGTAGCAGACAGCATTGCACTGTACTCTGGCACTGACTGCTGCTTTGGCCCTGGTCTTTTTGAGTTGTGTCCTTCGCAGACAAACAGCCCACTGTGCCCACACCAAGATAAATTGTCTCTCTATGTGCACAATTGCTACTGTTAAAGAAAATTGAGTTTATAAAAAATGCCAGTTTGCATCAGAGAAACGAGCATAAATGAATTGCCTCTCAACATGGAGCACTGGGAGGCCATTTCCCTTTGAGGACCGTCCAGAAGTTATTAAAGAAATTTGATTTTTTTATTGTGTGTGTATGTGTGTGTTTGTGTGTGTGTGTGTCTGTGTGTGTGCTGCCATCCTTGTTAAACAAAATTAAACCCTGAATGGAACTGTTTAGTCAAATTTGAGGTCAAAAAAGAGAAATCTGACAGATTGTGAGTCATGAGTATGCCATCTTGTTTTTTTATTTGAATAATTTGTTTAGTGGGGTTTTTCAAGATGTTAACAGTGTGTGAAGTGCAGTTGTTCCAGTGATTTTGTCCCTGACTGTTTCTCTGTGAAGCATTGGAGCATTTGCTGGGGGCATTAAGGGTTTGTGTGTGTAAGTGTATCTCTGCCCATTAGCCCTGTGCTCTATCATGTGTAAAGATCCTCATAAGCCACATCAGGCAGAAACACTGGCTCTTTTCTACATACTTTACTTTGTGTCATTTTTGTCTCCCCTCTCCGGCCTTGCTAAAGAAAAAAGCGAGATGGGATCTTATGGAGGTAATTATTTCCAAGAGCGAGGGCTTGTCATGCATCGCTCCAGCACCCCCCCACTCCCCCACTCCACCCACTGCCCCCCTGCCCATGCATTAGAGCGGCTGGGGTGGGGGGCACGGCTTTGTCTGAGTCCCTGTTTTTAAACAAAAGACCTCTTCTGACTTCCATAGACCAACAACACTTTTATCCCTCCGTACACGAGGTCTGCTCTATATATAAGTGTGTGCCTTTTGTTTCTCTGAGTGATAAGGCTCGGGGACATTTTTGGTCCAAATTAGTGCAGTAGTGCTAACCATTTACATAGGAGCTGTAGGCTAGAACCTAGACTTAATGGACACTTATTATCTGTATATGTACTGTGCAGGAATATGGATGCATGAACTTAATACAGGCACATAATGATGAAGCTAAGTGTTTCTTGTTTTGGATCCAAGAGGAATGATATCTCTTCTTTCCAGTATAAACCCAAACTCTCAAAAGTCCAAGTACGGATGTTTCACATCTCTCACAATTCTTCATTTTTTTGTAATGTTGCGGTTTTACCATCCCAACATTTTTGTCTTTTTAAAGCTCGTCAGACAGACTATTCTTGGTTAGTCTCAGTAATTTGTGGCCCTTACATAAACATCATGGATGAGCGGAGGAGTGAGAGCTCTTGCTGACTGCTGGAGAAGAGGCTGTGTAGTGACCATTTTATCGTTGGAGTCAGAAAGCAGGAGGTGAGACAAGCTCATTATGCCTGTCACTGTTTTCCCCTATAGCTCGGGCACCTCTGGTTTCTAGATACAAATGCTTTGGCCTGTCTTTAATAAGCCAATTACACTCCATATTGATTCTTTACATACACATTATTATCTACAGTTGGAGAAGTCTTGGTGACCTTTCACTCTCATTCACAGTGCAGCAGGGCACAGGGGTGAGATCCGCAGTATGGAATCAGATGGGATCCATTTGCCGCTTAATAAAAAATAGGAATGGTCTGAGCAGCCGGCGAGTCCATAGGCCCAACATCAGTGAAACTCTCTCTAGAGAAAGATCCTGATCAGGGATGTATTATTACACAATATAGGATTTGGGGGAAGTTTATTGCTGTGTAATTAGCTGGAGACAATGTGCTGCATTTTAAATCATTTCTCAAGTCAAAATAAGACACATTTATATATGTATATTATTATATTTTCAGCAAGTAGCAATTTAGTCCAAATTTCCCCAAACCATATTCTCTATAGCAGAGGGAGTAAAAGATGTGGTCATTTTTTGAATAATTCCATCCAAGCAAATTATAATTACTTTGTGGTCTGTGTGCACATAGAGAGGGCAGCAGGCTGACTGAGCTTCGTTCACCATAAACTATTTTTGAAATGGTGTGTCGGGCGCTATGGGCTCCGGCTGATTGTTTTTCTTTGACTTGAGCAGTTCTTTGGTGGAGGGGTATTACCCAGCCCAAATTGTTCCCTTATGTTTTCCGCCAAGGTTCTGTGCCCACCACACTGACAGTTATAATTTGCAGAAATTGCGCTGATTATCTGAATTAGCATACCTGACCAATGCCACATTAGACTTATTTACAATACAAAGCCCGGGGCTCTGAGGACGCATACTAAATATGACTTAACCCTTTGAAGAGCGGCCTGGCGTCACTGTGATATCACAAAGAGCTTAAGGCGGCTCCATATGGCGCTCCGAGCCTGTGGAAATATGAAGGACCATAGAGGAAGTGCTAGTCTATGAACTCTCCGGCTGATTTAAATCTCAGGGCCACTGTTGGGTTCAGCCTCTTTGTCTGTTTGTGACCTCTCCAAATCCATATTTTCTCACCTCTCATTTTTCATGTCCATCCTGTTCATTTGTTTTTGCTGCACTTATTCCCACCCCCACCTTCACCCTGACTCACCATTTATTCCCCTCCTTCTTGCTCCTTTTCTTCTCCTGGCCAGATCCCTTCATAGACCCTCTGTCCATTGACTCTTAACCACAGATGGACAAAACAATGGGGCACGTCACACAGCATTAAGACAAACAATCCGGTGATGGGAGGAGGGAGCGCTGGGACTGGAGCGGCCGTAACCAGGCAATACACTGGCTGGCTCCAAGCAGCCGCTAATCTCTGCCATGATGATACAGCCACAGATGGACACTGAGACGGCCAGTGTGCACACATTCAAAATATACAAGCAAATGGAGACACATAAGCAGACAACATAACTTCTGTATGTTCTTCTTTCTCACTCACTCTTACTGTTGCCTTTACCCCATCCATCATTGGAGCTATGGAATTGATAGGAACTATTGATTACCTATAGCCAAGGCTAATCGTCGGTAACCGAAGGAAGCTTTGGAGCCATAGCCGCTGTCAGTGGCTTGTCATACGTTGTGACCCTCCAACAGCTCGATGGCAGTAGCTGCTCTCATGTTTACCTATACTTAAATAATTGCATAAAGAGCCGATGCCGCACATGTACTGAAAGCTGGAAAATGCATGCTTTGTCTGTTTTGAAGCCTAAGAGACATGGAGAGCTTCACCTTCCCACCTATGTGAAAAGAGCCATCTCGCACTCTCCCTTTTCTTCATCTCCCTAATAGGAAATTTGAGCACAGTGTGGGAGATTAAAGCCTAGAATCAATGCCTTGTGAGCAATCATTTCCAGACAAATCTCTTTCATCTTTTCTCCCTCTTTCCCCCCTTTCGCGCTCTCTCCCACCTCCTAATGCTAACAGGGGGTCCCGTGTCATGACATCCCTTCTGCTTTTATCATGTCCTAATAACACTGCCAAAATAACAGAGAGAAACACAGAAAGAGGAATGTGACAAGAGAGGGAAGAGGAAGCTTGGGAAAAGAAGAAATGGATAGACTGATAAAAAAAAAAAAAAAAATCATTGAATGAGCCCGGGTCTTGATTTGTGCTTTGATGTACATGTCTCTGTGCAAATTAGACAAATATGCCTGCTGCTTTAGTCATCACCGCGCCCCTCACTGTGTGTCATCTGGTGCTTTTTGTCTTTCAGAAAGAGGGAAGGATGAAAGGTAAAATTAGTGACAAGTTCATTTGCGACTACAGTACGCCAAATACAATAGCAAATCTTCTATATGCACTGAAACTGTAAAAAATGTATACGGAGGGGAGCTGTTTTTCTGCATACCCAGGCTCACGAGATGCTGTACCCATGACGGTGTATAAGACTAATGGGGGACAGCACACACACCTTGGCCAAGCCTTTGTTTCAAAAGCAGGTTAATGGGGAGTGAGGAAGAGGAGCATTGCAATTTTCTGCTCTTTAGGCGCCAGAGGATTCTCTCCAGTGTAAGAGAGACCAGACTCTCAGCGTAATAGGCATTTTATACCCTCATCACCCCTTCACACAAACACGGCAGCAGAAACATGTGGGAGTGGAGCAGGCACTAGATGGTGTGTATTGCTGGTCCCTGGAGTGCCAGTAAGTGTTAGACATGCATAGAGTCGGCAATGAGACAATCAGTATGCTGAAATTGAAACCTCGTCTGGAGTCACATGTGAAGGGAGGATGAGGAGAAGAAAGGAGGAGTAGGAGTAAGATTAAATCAAAAGAGAGAAAGAAGGGCCAGCATGGGAAGCCTGGATGGCACGGGGACACGGAAAAGTCCAACCGCAGAGGAAATAGGAAGTGATGTTTGTTTAATTGCCTCCTAAGTGATGACAGAGATAATTATGTCAAAAAATGGTCGCTCCTCTTGGGCAGTAGCTCCATGTATGACGATGTTCCCCCATCTCCCTCCGTAGCCCTATCCACTGCCATCCCCTCCAGCCACATCAACAACAGGACACCATTAGGCATTATGGTTTGTGTCATCTCCAATCTTTCAGCTTAATTAAGGGAACAACACACAAAAATACACACTCATCATCGGAAATCATTTTAATTACTCTAGGTTATTAATATCTGCGCTTCGTATACCTGGGGATATGAGGCTTGGAGCACGTTCACCTATATTTGCCGGCCTCCTTGGACTTTCTATCTAATTGTCTTTTTTAATGACAATATTCCGCTGTGTGCCGGTTATATGTAATGAGTCAGGGTGTGTCAAAGTGCAGGACTGAGCTGTCTGCTTGAGTTAAGCTCTTCCCGTCCACTGCAGAAGCCTCCAGCATGCACGCACACACACACACTTATATATACACTCACACAGACACACACACACCAAACAGACACTATCAATGTGGGAGTTCCTGTATCTGACACGAGATTAAGAGGGCCAAGTGGAGGAACGTCGAACAACTGCCCTGTTGCATTTGCAAGAAGGAAAAAGGAGCATCCTGTCAGGAGCGCGTGCACGTCCACACACAAGCACAGCCCCAGTCCCGGGCTGTAAGTGAGCAGTAGCCTCCCTTACATTATTCACAGTGGCCAAGTGATCGAAGCCTGGTTCAATAGCACTAAAGCGGTGCACGCTGGAGAGATTTGTCTTACAAAACCTTGACACGCGCACACACACATACGCAGGCATATGCTCTCACACGCATTGATTTTCGGTGGTGGGAATCTCCGAGGCTTAGGACGAAAGGCAGGGACGAGAGAGGGCTTCCCCCAACAGAGGGACCCAGGCCAATGCTGACATCCAGACTGTCTATGGAGCAGCTCCACGGGCACAGGGCAGAGTATAAGACCGCTGTAATTCTGCTCAAAGTGAGTTGATAAGGACGATTGATAGCACAAAGAATGAACACTAGGAACAATCTGTGTCTGGGATCGGATAGGGTTTCATTTACAGTCAGATGAGATGATGGAAAAATAAAAGACAGGAAAAAATCCAACTGATCATATTTCTTTTTTGCTGACTCCCCCCTTTACCATCAGGGGGCTTTCTGCAAGCGCGGCATAAAAAATCACACATTGCTTGATATGTCATATCTGGCTCTGCAGTGCGTATGTGTGTATTTCCTCACCATGTTGCTCTATTTGAAGCCTTCAGTTCATTTGAATGGCAATTTCTCCATTTTATCACATGTTCCATTCACTTTTCCCATTTTGTGGCGAGCGGTGCGAGCAGACCTGCAACATGCCCACCCCTCTGGCATTTCTTCTCCATATTAGCATGTATTGACAGGCCAGCACTTGCATGCCTGTAAACACTGACACACAAACACACAACAGCTCACACCTCAGTCCCCTGAAGACATGTGATCAACCAGATCCAATCCCTTGTAATCATCAGACCCCCCACCCCCCCACGGCCGCACCAATAGACACACGCAACCCAACCCTTCAATCCTGGGTAATAGTTTGGGGCAGGGGCTCAAGCGGTGGGCTTCTTTCCCTTAGCCCCAGTGTCTTAAGCTGCCATTGATTAAATGTTAACTGATATACTCGGCCTTGGCAATCTTGTTAGAGCGGGAGCAGGCGAGCAGCTAGACAGACAGTTTAGGACCCCAGCCCTCCTGATCAATAGCACAGATAAAGATTTCATCCATCAATGAGCTCCCAAAACAAAAGGTAGGTGATACCTGATTAGGCCCGTGGGGACTCACGTCTGGACTGCAGCTCGCACATTGTCACATGGGCTGATAGTGGACAAAAAGATACTCAGAGATTTTGCTGTCTATAGGCAGTACAATAAACGTTACAATTTTACTTTTAGAGATTTTTACTTCCCTGGACTTTGACCATGAACTCTTTCATGTCCAATAAGAGTTATTTAGATTGTCTTAAAACAATGTCTGCAGATGAAAATTAGCTTCCTAAGATAAAATCTGGTATTATCATCTCTGCCATCGGGCATTATATGACATCATGTGCATTGTCCTGTTAAATAAAGAAAATAGCTATAATTATAACTGCATGTGATACGGTGTACAATAGACAAGCCCCATCTGAATCCATGGCAGACACAGGGTGACTTTTGGATGAGGCTGGCCTATGGTTGACTGGGGCTGTGTTTATTGTTGTATGCTTTGTGCCTTTGCTCTTGGACTGTAACGTGTGTGTGTGTTTCCTGAAACACACTTGCATTTAGATCCCTAAGAGCATGCCAAAGGCACCGCAAAATGGCTGAATCAATGACTGGGCGACCACCACTGTTAAAGTATATCAATAATGTTCTCCTATCCTCTTTCTGGCTATTGTCACAGAGCAGTTTCAAAGCACCAGCCTCACCGCAATTAAGACTTAATTATAAATCAATATAAAGAGTCATTTGAATATTGATTCCTTCTTTTTCCTCAAATTGTTAACATATTCTCTGCCCTGTCCGCGTCTCTCTCCTTTCTCTTTTTACAACTTTAAGCAGAATCAATACTTCCTTTTACAGTCATCAGAGAAGTGCTTTGACATAATTGAAGCCAAAAACACAACAGGATGTCTTGATGGGGTCGATATCCAGAGGTGGTCAGGGGCTCAGAAATGTCACATCCCTCAGATTGGGAGCGCTTTTCAAATCTCCTTAATGACGAATTGTGGTTCTTTCCAAACAGCCTCATTTACTGGCTTTGGCCGACATTTGTTGTCACTGTGCTAAAACGCATTTCCATAATTTTCACGGATGACATTTTCTGTGATATGACACTGTATAAAAGTAATCCTCAAGAAAGAAAGCAAAGAAAAAAGCCATCAATGCAACAGTTAACCTTGATTAAATGATATGTGAGCTGCTTTATTTTCCTGCTCAGCCATTTTGAGGGACTGTGAGATTTTCAAGTGGCGTGTCAGAGGCTGGGAGTCTAATGCATGGAAACATGGGGCTTTCTGTTTTCTGACGGCTAGCACAGATAAGGTAGAGATATGGCCCTCGTGCTGGCTCAAATCTAAAACAGATCCAGTGAGGCGGGGGCGGGGAGCGCTAAAGAAAGTGAACCGGGGAACAGGGAATATGGTCAATTCTCTAAGTGTCTCGCGGTGTCTTTCTTTCTTTTCCTTTTTCTCTCACTCTCTCTCTCTCTCTCCTGCTCCCCCCTCAGTAATCTGATTTATTCGAAGCATATGTGTGCTGCTCTGTCTTTGTCTGCTTCTATTAGGGCCAGTGGGGGCCCATATGACATTGTTTAGCCAGTAATGAAATGGACATTTTTTGCATGTTTGGGAGAAAGTCGGTGGAAAGCCAACACTCCTTATTTGTAACCGTCTGCAAATACCATCTCCAGGGCAGTGTCCCCAGGTTTGAGATGATTCGTATAAATATTTGGACTCCAAAATATTTCTCTTTATTCTTCTCATGACATACTAGGACTATTGGGCTAGCCGTATGTAGCACGTAATAAGGCCTGCATTTTTGTTTGGTAGTATCACATCATTGTAGTAAGCCTTATTGTCAGTATGGTTATGTGCTAATGGAAGCTACAGGCTGCTGTAAGTCAAGCAAAGCCCACATCAATAAGAACTGTGGCCATTGGAAAGTACAAAAGAAATGGATGAATAGAATTGGTGATTGTGACACTGATTATATTCTTGGCTTGGCATCATACATGTATAATGCATATTTTTGCAATACAATATGAAATGCCTCAAAACCTGACAAAAGAAGGCGTCTTTGAGTGTTTAGAAAAGCTCCGTATAAATAAGATGTATTATTATTAAATATAAAATATATAGTACATGCCTATATATTTGTATCTGTGGTCCCGATATCGTCTTAAATGTTGACATCCCATTTTCTCGTCTCTCTCAAAGCAGATGTTTTTCTCCGCGGTTATAAACAGGCCTGTAGCCCAAACGGATAGAGATCTGTTTAAGCATTATCCATTTGGCCACTGCCCGTCACATGCCTATTTTAAGCATAGATAGACACTCACCCTCCACCATTCTCTTAAACCATGGCGGCCATTTTATTAGATTCTCCCCTTTTTCAGGCTCGGAGTATTAGCTCCTGGAAAATAAATAAGCTCCGAATGCATGACAAGAAAAGGCACGGAGAGGCGAGTCAGTCTGGTCAATTGGAAATGATATCTATCGCTGGTTAGATCTTTGTTTACCAGTGTAGTATAGTGTAGTGGTGGGTAGGCAGATAGATAGAGCAGTAAATGGGAGCACCGGGGCCAGATTGGGAGATGGATAGCTGTGTGGAAAGATATCAAAATAGATGGACAGATGGATGGATAGGTGGGATAGGTGGGTAGATGAGACAGGGAGATGTGGTCGGCCTGATAGAGTTGAGCAGGTATGCCGAGAAACAGCTGCTTTCTTCATTAGCTTCATCTATTGATCTTGGAGCCTTGCTGTGCGCGTGGCGAGTGTCTATGCCTAAGTGTGTGTGTGTGTGTTTTTGAGCAGGAGAGGGGAAAGACAGCAGGCTCTGTAGATAAGTGCTGGTAATAGAACAGAATGAATTCTTATCACAGAGATGGGAAGGCCATTAACCCTGCGCTCCTAGTTGCTTCTCTCTCTCCTCTGTCTCCATCCTTTTCTGCGTTTCTTGTGTCCTCTCTCCTTTGTCCTCGTCTCCTCTGCTCCAGACCTGGCGGGGTCATGTTGGCAAGCCCATGTGAGATTTCCACTGTTCCCAGATTGACTGCCCTCTTGGCCAGATGTTTATAATCAGGGGCTAAAATAAATATTGGACTCGGGAATCATAAAAGACAAAGAGAGAGAAAATAAAAGGGAGAAGATGAAACACAGAAGAGGAATTTTCTTTTCAAATTATTCCTAAATCCCTGTGTAAGCTGGCCGCGCCGCCTCTCCTATTCACCACTCAGCCTGAGGTGATTCAAAGCGGCGAAATGCAATATGGCCGTTGTGTAAGATGCAGGTGTGTGTGTGTGTCTGTGTCTGTGTGTGTGTGAGCTGAGCACGTGTGGAGGTGTACAGTAGGAGCAGCAGCCTATTGTGTAGGGCCAGGTGCTGCAGCACTTTTTCTTTCCACTGCTG
>KN503169.1:4767-14916 GCA_000787155.1 Scartelaos histophorus | reverse complement strand
TGCTGAACCTTTTGAAGCTATATTTGTGTCCTGTGAAAACCTTTTGTATTTGCTATTAAAGAATCATTAACATTGTACCCCCCAGTGTTCTCTGCTCAGAAAATGAAACCTCTCTTAACACAGAACAACACTTTCTGTCTGCACAGCACGGCAGGCACGCCAGCCTTTAATCTTGGCTATGTTTATTCATATGACTTCTTAAAAAAAGGGAAAAAAGAGTAATAGGTGTTTTGTTAGTTGACTGCAAGACAGCGGTGCGGGCAATTTGAGCTAAAGAAAATACAATGAAGTGTCTCAGGAAGTCATAATTGACAACAACAAAGCAAATTTGGAGCTGCTGATACAAGCATTTTTACACAAAAGTCATTTTTCCAGCTCTTTTCTGTCAGTTCAACTTATTGACATTCACACCAGGAGCGTATTAAATGTGACAATCCCATTGTCTGCCTTTTGGAGCCAACCTGAAACAATAGATATTTTTGCTGGGGTAATAAGTTCTCATGTGTTTTTGGGCAATAAAATGAGCGGTGTGGGCGGATTTGAAGCGTGTGGATGGAAAGGCGTGTGTTTGCTTGTGCTAGCGTGTGCGTGTTTATACGTTAGCATGTGGGCCGTGGCTGTGCGGGGGAGTGCACTGCATGTATGTGTCCATGTGGAGGTGTGTGTCAGTTATTCCCAGGCCCAGTGCAGGAGCTAAAGCCCTCTCCGCTGGGTTGATGTTTAGTATTTTAGACATGCTACATTAACAACATCTGGTTAAGATCTAAATGCTTGTTAAACGCGCTGAAATTTGGGGGGGAAAGGTACGGGGCGAGTGAGCGGAGAGGGGGTGTGTGCAGGGTAAATAGAGATTGGAGGGTGAGAGAACAGGGGAGAGGCAGATCAGTGAGTTTGTAAGGTTATTACTCTGGCAGTATTACCGCTGGCCCTTGACTGTGTATGTGCACCCACCAGCTTTTTGTGTGGGGCTGTGGGCTGGTGTAATGTTTCAAAGCTTTTGCCTTCAGAACTCAGGGGCCAAACTGGAGCCACGCGCGGCGCAGGAATGTGACATCACCAGCCCCTGTAGTGCTCCAGTGTAGAGCCGTTCAAACGCACACGCACACTCACAAGGGACATGACCGGAGGTGTACAGAGGAATCAGCCTCACCATCTCAGCTAAACAGAGCAGACACGGCTCTCATGAAGGCTATGCAAAATACAAGAGCTGCGTTACAACTAAATACAGATTTTGCAGTTTGCAGTTCATTGGCGTAGATTGTTCAAATGCTTTTTATTGTATGTTTATTGAGGTTTGGAATGTACACAAGGAGTACTCTGGTTTAGGACCTCTTGGGAGGTCATGGGAATTATAATAGTTACAATAATGGGTTTTTATGTATCTACTTAATGTATTAATGTACCCAAAACATCAATTTAGATGTGTTTCCTGTTAGATGATATTATGTTTATGTATTACAAAAAAAATGTCCCTATTTTACATATTTATGTATTTATTTCTCATAAAATGTATTATTACCTAGTACATATTAAGCCAAATTTATTTCCCTGGTAAATGTCTTGACTCAACACTTGAGCTCATATTATTATGGCAGAGTCTTTGCAAATATCCAGTAATATTTTTACACGCAGATGTTACATTCCTCATATATTTCTTAAGATATTTTCTTTGGCAGCAATTACCATTTTAGTCCATGCTCCACTTTCATAGATTTAAAATAAACAATCATGTAAAAAAGAAATCTTATTCCTTTACCCCCTTAATGAGCACCATCCTAGCCCTAAGGAAGCAAATTAGAGGCAGCTCGGTCCGGCTAATGAATTCAGCCATTTTGGAGCTGCAGCGCACAGTTTCCTCAGTGTGACGTGGATTCTGGATTGTGTGCAGAGCGACTGAGTCCTCCACAGGGCACATAATGACCCCGCATGGCGGTTATGGGCCCTCAGGGGGAGTGGTGTGGGGGGGCAGTGGTCTCAGAGCTGGTCATTATACAGCTACAGGGCACACACACACACACACACACACACACTTTCAGTACATCCTCCAGTGCCCCCATCTCCCATATGTCCCATATCTCCCATTTTTCAGGTCCAACATCTCTTTTTGTATTTCCTCTTATTTTATTTACTGGATTTTAGCTCAAGCTTTTGTGCCTAAACGGACCAATAACATCTTCCCACTAACTTGGAGTATTTAAATTATATTAGTTGTTCATGTTTAAAGGAATAATTCATTTAGTAAACAAATATTATTTGTTTAAATATGAGATTACTGTAACCTTTTTGATAAATAATGTGATGATGATAAATAATATAAATCATAAACATGCTAAACGTATGCTTTGGCTGTAGAATGAAATTTCACACACTCATGTACGTTGTTGTGTGGTTTATTTATTCATCTGCAAACGATATCTTTCCCAGTGCCCAACTTCACTTTCTAAAAATATAAAATTTAGCTTATGTTCCTGATCACGAATCACTTAATTATTCTGTGCCCTGTAATGTTTAAATATAGGCTTGGTGTTGGTTGCCGGGTAATCAGAGCCAGTGCCTGTGGTTAGCATCAGCTCACCGACTGACTTTAATGTTCTGACCGACCCACATCAAAGAAAGTCCCACCACGCTGCCAGAATCGCACACACCACTCCTCCTATGTGTATATGTGTGCGTGTATTTCTGTGTGTGTGTGTATTTCTGTGTAACTCTGTGTGTATTTCTGTGTGTGCGTGCGCAGCCAACCACACAGACAGGCCGGGAAGGTGACTGAGAAAGTTGGCTTCATGTCCTCTGGTAGCCATTAAGTTGATGGTTAAAAAGTCCCCCTCCACCTCCACCTCCACTCTTCTTTTCTCCCCAAAATGCCGCGCACAGCCATGCAAACACAAGCCGTCACTGTCTCTCCTGCTTGATCAATGGTTCACATGCACACTAGCGCTCCGTGCACGCTCCCGGTCTCACACAGCACCACACAGCCCCGCACACACACACAGCGGTGAGGCTTCATGTGGTGTGTTACTGTCAGGGTCAGGCAGAGGGCAGACACAGCGCTGATGTATTGAGAGAGCTCGTCTGGGAATGTCCTGAGTGTGGAAACGCATTCCCCTGTATGCACACACGCCACACATCTATAAAGCTCTGTGAGGAAGGCAATGAACAAACCCTGATGAGGCCCAGATGATCAGGGGCTGCTCCCTCACCAGCACTCTATTCAGACGTACTCCTAACTCTACCCCCTCTGTCCCCTTCTCCCTGCTCTTTGTCTTTTATTCTCTCTAGTGACCTATCAAGCTACTGGTACACTGCCCCCTAGAGGTTTTTAATAAGGGGAGATATATGCAGTGTTATGGCTGGTGTGTGCAACCAGTTTTACTTATTTAACAACATGGAATAAATTGTGTGTAGCCTATTAGATTTCAAATTGTAAACTAAACTGCAAATTTCAATGCATTGTAAGTAGAAAGACCAACTTGGGACAAGAGCTCCCAAATTAGGATTAGCTGTAAATGCCATGTATGCAGGATCACAGCTATTGTTTATATTGTATTGTAAAAGAAATAAAAATGATTTAGAAATATGATCAAGAAAATGTATAGCTATAATTTAGTTATTAATGAGACCAGAATGTGTATTGTTTTTATCTCTGCCATATCGTTGTCATATTACTAAATTTGTGTAGAAGGCATGTGAGCGGTAGTGAAGGACCTCCAACTCCATCAGTTTCTCAGTGTTTACCGGTCTGATGTTGCATCTGCACACCTCTGCAGTGGTACGTCCCCATACTATGTCCCTCCATACGAAGGTGGAGCGAATTAAAATACAAAGATGGACGCCGCCGCAGCAGCAGTGAAAATTGCAATTTCTGCAAGCCCAGGCTCCAGTGGCTGACAGGAGATATTTCATCCCTGTTGTCACCGACATATTAATAAAACATCAGGAGCAGAGTGCAGTCCCAGTCTCTCTGTCTTTTTCATACAAACACACGCGCACAAGGACACACGCACGCACACACCTTGACACAAAAATGTACGGGACTCAAGTGCAAAAATACTCATGAATAAGCACAGATATATAGGAGAGGAACGCAATTTCCCTCCTCAATCACACTCCGGCATCTGCCATGAAAATTTCATGCTGTATATAATGTCCATTTAATGTGTTGGTCTTAAAGGGTGCGGCGCCACTCGTCTGTGTGTCCACCGAATGTGAAAGGGTTAATCATATCAGGTTACGAAGGGGGGTCTCCACAGGCCCCTCATGCTCGTCCCACAATGGTCCAAGTGATTGTATGTTAATGTGAACTGACCTCAATGCACCCTTTGCCCAATTTCTATGATTATGACTGTCTGCATGTGTGTGTGTGTGCTTTGTAAAATATGGCTATTAAGCGGGTGCAGGATTGATGAGCACAGCTTTTTTTATACTCTAGTTTCTTTCTGTAGTCGAGTGAGGGTCTTGTGGTGAAAGACCCTCCCCTTCCTCACCAGCTTCCCCCTCTATTTAGCAGACATGAAATTTTGAACGCTTTTGCTGTGTACATGCATTTGTGCGAATATGATAGCGCCTGGGTGTAATTTTGAAGTGTTTCTTTTTTCTATATTGTGTTTTGCTGTGACTGGTGGAGGGTCCTGTTGTGTGTATGTGTATGTGTATGTGTTGTGTGTATGTCTGTGTGTGTGTGTGTGTGTGTGTGTGTGTGTGTGTGTGTGTGTGTGTGTGTGTGTGTGTGTGTGTGTGTGTGAGCCTGGTTATCTGGCCTCTCTCAGACTGCTCAAAATTCATTACAAAGTGACATCAGCCCAGCCGGAGACAAATGATGGCTGGATGAAAGGGAGCGCTGGGGCTCGGCTAGGATTAGTGTTAGCTTGTGCTGGCGACACACACACACAGTTACACATATACGAACCAACGCGCACACACACACACACACTATAATCCACTGGCAGAACACTGAGATACACAGAATTATCAAACAAGGGGCTGAACTCTCCAAGATGTGCAGGCTAATCTGCTAATAGTACAGAGTTGCACGTTTGGGTTGGATTGCTATAGATATGTTTTTAGCTAGTGACAAAATGTATTAAATTAGCAAAATCTCTTACGTGTTCAACATTGTCATTGCAAACCTATACTTGGGTAAAGGAAAGGTTAAGGATCCTGGGAGATATAGCTGTATTTATTGCCTGTGGCTATTGGTAGAG
This sequence comes from Scartelaos histophorus, assembly GCA_000787155.1. NCBI lineage: Eukaryota > Metazoa > Chordata > Actinopteri > Gobiiformes > Gobiidae > Scartelaos > Scartelaos histophorus. The sequence continues at coordinate 9,715 of KN503169.1, read as the reverse complement.
ACAGTGTATAGTTGAAAATTACAAGCCATAGATATTGCTTCTCTATTACTTATTGCATTGGCACAATCCTGCTACTTTGTGTGTACTATGCATTGAATAGCAAAAGTACTTGTCTGGTTGCTGGTTTGTGCTCTGCCTTATGGGTAATGTAGTGTATTTCTTTCCCCAGATGAAACGGCTGAGGACAGTGAGAGATCCCCTCGCTCCTCCTCCAGACCGGGACTGACTGATCGAGACTTGACTGAAGGCAGGAAAAGTGACCGTAAGTTAAACACACAAACCGACCGCAAAACTACACACGCACTCACTGTATGTGTGTGTATGTATCACCTCTGAACTGTACGCATCCCTTCTTCTCATAATTATCCTTCATCTTTTGCTCGGCTCCGATAAGACTCCAAAACCATGTGTGTGTAACATGTGAACGGCGCGCACTAGCCTCCATGTGACCCGCTTTAATCGTTACCATCTGACAGAAAGAGAAAAGTGCGAGGAGACCAGACAGAGGCAGGGGAATAGAGGGACAGAGGAAGAGGGAGAGGATAAGTTGAGTGTTGTGGATATTACCAGGCTATGTCCAGGCCCAGATTATTTTTTAATCAAATCAGTTTGCGTGCTTGTAATTTATAAGCGCCTTGCATTAATCTTTTCTAGTTCTTGTGCCCTCTCCGATGACATATTAATTTTTCATAAGCGTAGGATTAGATGGGGGGCTGTGTATATGTTTTTCTAATATTGCACAGCATCCCTGCAACACTTAAATTAGTTTTTTCCCTTACACTCTCCTTTCATTTTTTTCATTCTATTCTTTAATTGTTGTCCAATCTGTGACTCTTCCACCAAGCTCTGAGCATAAAGAGCAGAAAGGGATTTGTTTGTAAGAATGTTGTTAGCAGGGGGGGTAACTATCTGTACAAGGCGGCACGCTGTATTTTTTGATTATTGCGGTGCGAGGAAGAGCTACACATAATGCCTCCGCTCAAGGCTGTGGTCGGGATAGCCCTGGCTTTGTTAGATTTGATTTACCCAAATAAGAATTCATATGGTCTTTTTATGTATGAGATGGAAATCCATGACTCCAGATGAATATTGCATGGAGCGCTCTTTTTTCTCTGTCATTGCATGGGGTTCTCTCTCTCATTCTTTCCTGCCTTTTCCTAATGTGTCTCCTCCCCCCGAAGACGCACATGAACACGCACCTTCCCTAACTCCCAACCGCTATCTATCCTAACCACCAATCGCTCTCTCTCTCCCCCTCTGTCTCTCTCTTTCTCTCGACCTCCTCCTGTTCCTCGCACGGCCGTACCTAGCTCTATAATGTGAAGCTCAATGAGGCAGAAGGAGAGCTGAGTGTGGCTGGGGCCTATTAGTTTAGCTAGTCATCTATCTTTCAGCTCTATCTCCCTGACAGGCCCGTCTGACAGACATGGCGGGGAACCACCATCCATGCATTTCCGCGCCGCATATTACTGCCATCGTCATTTAACACCACTGCACACATGCAAAACAATGTCCAGCGCTCCATTCTGCGTTTGAGCCAAAGCCCGAGTATGTGTGAATTTCAAAGTGTAGCCGTCAGATGTCAGCTTGTATAAAACGTGGTAATGGAGGCTGGGGATAGTTTGGTCTGTTCGTGTATGGTCTACGGATGTCTTTTGATGCCTACGGATCGGTATCCCATTATAGTCATATGGAAATTGTAAAGCATGTAGTCGATCTTCTTACTTCAAGAGGCACCGTTCTTTTGTTAAGCTATTGCATTTTTATACCGTGAAGCGTATGGAATTTTATGCCAAAAAAATCACTTGTATTATTATTTTTATTATTAGGGTTATTTGGAGGAAAATCAAATTGCCATTTTTCTGACAAGTATTGCTTTTGCGATTAGATTTGCAGTCTATGTTTAAAAAGTAAGATTCTGTTCAGTGTGTATAACATTAACAGCCTCAGACTGAAGTATGGACTGATAAACCAATACAAGAATTCCATGAATTTCAGAATATGTTTGTAAAGGTCTAAACTACAGAGACGTCTAGATATTTCTTCATATGTTACGAGAGATACGTTGACTTAACTCCGAGTTGTTTAAAACATTCAAACTGTTGTAAAAGGATCTATGGCTCATCTGATATGAGACCAGCTCAGGGCCAGTTGTGTACTATGTGCGTGTAACATATAGTGCTGAGAGAAAGTGTTGAAATTCCTGACAATGCACAAAGCCTGCCTGCTGTGTCAGTGTGCTGTGGTCGGGTTAATAACATAGAAAGACCCTTGTGTTTCCCTCTTCTCTTTTTCTAGCTTAAAGTGGTAAGATTTAGCATCTCCTTCCCCAAATCTCCAGCTAGCTTGAAGTGTGCAGCTCTGTGTGTCTGATAGAGAGTGAGTGTGTGTCCATATGGAGATCTCCAGGGAAGGGATTACAGTGTGACCAAGTGAGCAGTGTGTTTGCGCACTTCATCTCCTAGCCCAGGATCCCTTTAACAAAGAGCCCTAGATAGAGTAGATAGTGAAGGAAGAGAAACACAGATGTGGGAGGGGCCAGGAAGGACTCTCCAAGCTTTTCCCCTGCTTCATTTACATTGTCTTTTTTAATCCCATGTCACTTTAGATTAATTATAATCCATGTTACATTTTCCATGCAAATGTCCCTGATGTGGATTACTTCCAGATAGCTTTGTGCTGTGAGTGGATGTCACCGACATGGCTCTGGGGCCCATTTCTTATAAATAACCAACTAAACAAAGGCCTGAGCATGGAAATGAGTACGTCAGGCTGCCCAAGGAAATGACACATCTCTACCTGCTTCAAATTAGCAAAGAAATTGCTCATTGTTTCTGCAGTCAAATGCTATTTATTAATTTCGTGTGCAAGTTTAAATTGTTAAGATGAGTGGAGAAACAAAAACTGAATCTCATGCAAGCCAAATCAGATGTTAAATATTCCATATTAGCTGCTTCATGTTTTGAATAAATTCCTCATTTTTATTTGCATGTGTTTTGCAGATTTACCCATCTTGACATGAGGGCTCTGCTTGTTCTGTGCCTCAACAAGACGAGATTAAAACTGATTAAAGTTATTAGCATATTTAATTACAACCCTGCAGCCATGCTTTTGTGTGTGCATGTTTCCTGACAGCTTGTTGAACATTTCACATGATTTGTCAAATGTGACATGGCCTTGCTCATATTTATCTCTCATTAGAACGCACTCCGAACAGGGAGAAGAAAGGAGGCTAGTCATTAAAAAACACAACTGAACGACAGCTGCTGTTTAGTAGCCACTTTCTCTCTCCCCTGCTCTCCTCTGGCTCGCTCGACCTTCCCTGCAGCTGCGTGTGTGCTGGCTGAGGGCTTCACTGGGAGTTTGGGGTCTACAGTATGTTGCTGTAATGTTATCAGGTGACCAGGGGTCGCCCTAATGCGTAACCTCCGAGCAGTAGGCCAGTAAATCATGGGGCTGGCCCTCCCTGGTCTGTTTGGGCCAGCTCTGCTGCTAGATTTACTGCTCTGTAACCTTAGCCAGTCTGCCAGGGCTCAGGACAGCTAAATTGAATACTAAATCCAAGCTGCCGCCACCCAGCCCGCGCTTCCACTCCTCTAACTCGCTTTTTTCTTACAATTAAATGACAAAAATGCATTGTTTTAGAGATTACAAAGCAAAGCATAAATAAAATATCACAGATGGTTTTGTTATTTGCTCCAGAGGATTCATTCTGATTTGAAGAATTTAATGATATTCTTGTTGTGATACAATCTCATCTCACAAATAGCATTCAAAGGGCACAGTACAAAAACGTTAGCAGCAAGGCTTGTCCATGTTTTTAGAAACAATTTGGGACAGCGATATCCTAAGGTGTTTTCAGCTTGTGCGCTCCTGTCTTTCTCGTCTGATTGCCCTTTCTGCCTTTCACTGCTCCCCTCCAATGCGCTGCACTCCTCTCCATTTAAGCGTGTACTTGCGAGTATGTAAGGCTGTGTATACACCGCTCCCTAAACGCCATTGACAGTCCCAAATAAAGATGGGTGGTGAGTGCGCCTCTCGCTCCCCACGCAATGCAAAAGAGGTTGAGTGTCATAAATCACTTTTTGATTTATCTAATCAAGTAGGGTCCTGCTGCATGCACACATTTGTCATTGGTGGAAGGGGGGTGCGGGTGTCAGGTTTATTCTGGCCCTTCGCTTCACTGGGCTGCAGCTGGTGGAGCCTACACACAGATGAAGGGATGAAGGGATGAAGGGATGGAGGAAAGGTTGTAGGGAGGAGGAGGAAAGGACACCATCATTAAGTGCGGGTGCAGACTTGAAGACAAAGGAAAAATGTCTCTTGCCTAGATGTCCCCTATTATTCCTCTAATTATTTTAGCCCTCCATTCGGTATTGAGGGCAACTCTGAGGGCTGATGATACATTTTCAACCTTTGTGTGTGCACTGCTGAGGGCACTCCACTATTTTCAAAACAATAGTTCATCTACAAATGTGTAATACAGCAGAGGTGTCATTTACACAAGTACAGCTCAGCTCTTGTAGCGTTTAAGCTAATGGTTTCCCTAAATATTATAGGCTGTTGATGAAAACTGAAGATACTATCCTACACACAAGGAAAACTATGTCAAACATGCACAAGCTCACATGCACTGAACAAACATATATTTACATTCAATATGACAGTAATCAATGTTGATGTGTGGGCTCCCTCCGCCGCCGCATTGTAAATGTGTTTGCAGCCTCTTGTCCGACAATCGCCTCATCTCCTTTTGCAGGGATGTAATTTAGTTGCAAATTGACTGGAAGACGGGGGGAAAAATTGAAAGTTGAAATTAGAAATGGTCATAATAAATACGGTAGGCGTGGTGAAGGCTTTGAAAAGGTCAGGTGATATGACGGGTGCTTCCAGGCTGCAGCAGTCGGACCAATGGAGTGTCAGAGGCCTGTCGGGAAGCCCATATTAC
>KN503168.1:12844-16045 GCA_000787155.1 Scartelaos histophorus | reverse complement strand
GAAGATGAGAGTGAGGGGGTCGTGGGGGGTCAGTGGGGGTCAGAGGTCATTATGTACCCAGGAGGATGCGTGGCAGTGGGGAGGCTGGGACCCAAGGCTGCAGGGACAAGGGGAGGGTCAAAAGGTGGAGTTCAGATGGAATCCAAGCTGAAGGAGAATGAAACAGATCTCACCAGGGCAGAGAAAACAGGATCTGGGACGACGGCCTTTCCTGCCACTGAGCATGAAAGGAGTCGGGGACTCAGTGAGTTTGGCTTTTGAGGAAACTACTGGATTTTTTTAAGCAATCTACATGTCAAAAGCAATATTCTTTATGTCTAAGTGTTTATTTCTTCTGATTCAGGAAAGTCTATGTTCAAGGCACAGTATGAGAACTTTCCTAAAGAATCTGAAATATATGTAATTTAAATGTGATATGTTTAAATTGTTCTTTACCTGAAGATTGAAATCAAAACCCAATATTATTAAGTTATATGTTCAAACTTGCTTTACTAGCTGTTCTATTAAATCTTGTTTAAGTCAAATATTTTAAATATTTTTCCAGCTCATTTTTTGCTGTTTTTCAGACATTTCCATGTACCATAATTTTCCTTCTCACATTATAATTAGGCACATCAGAGTGGGCGCGTGCTAATTTATGAGCTGCAACGTCATTTTGAGGCTAAAGCAAAAGTGTCAGATGTGATCTGAAATGCACTGGTGGGGAAGGTACACGAGACTGGTGAGGTGTGGAGGTTTCAAATTGAATAAAAACATAACCATAGCAGTGATAAGACAATTGAACTTAACTACAATAGAATTGTTTATGAAAAAGATCCCCATGTTTGCTGCTTTTCAGACACATCCTTATTCAGAGGAAAATCCTCTCTCACTGTTGTTTCAGTTGAGCTAAAATCCTCCATATGTCTGTGTGCCTCAAACATCTGCTTTGTCCCACAGTTAAATAATGCATTTGAATTTTGACATTCTTGAAATTTAGAGTTCCAATTAAAGCTAATGATCAAAGTGTGGAGCATTTTTCACATTCTTGTTAAATTCATGTCCCATCAGGAGGAATTGTGCAGTAAAAAGGACCATGAAATGGATTGTACTGCCAAAAGAACATGTGAATGTGCACTAACTGGACCTGGAGGCACAAGCCTCAGTGGCAATGGAAACAGAACAGAATAAAAGAGTTGTTTATGGAGAGTCGCTGTGCTCAGAAACACACAGTGATAATTATAGAGCAATAATAATGTCATCTGACCTAACTGTCATCATTATTAACTACAATACTGGAATAAGATCAACTGAAAGTAACTTTTACAAGGAAGTGTATATTAATGAATGTAATATTCTTAAAAACCTTTGTTTAGCCAGTCCAACTGTCCAACTGAGATTCATAATCTCTTTTGCAGGGAGACCCGGGCCCCAGAGGAGAGCCTATTGTGCATGTTTTAGTGGAAACCAGAGGACCCAGAAGAAAGCCTAGACTCAGGGAGAACATGCAAACTCCATACAGAAAGAAGCAAGAATCACACCCATGTACTACAGCCAGCAGCTGTACGAGTAGTCTTTTTAATAGCATTTGAAATGTCTCAACCTTTCTTATCCATACATAAGTGTAATTGTTCCCCAAGGCTAAGAGCTCCACCCCCCTGGATGATAGTAGTCATTGATTGTGATTGGGTCCATTCTCCTCGTGGCCCTCTGAATGATCTGGGTTTGTTTAGGTTCTAACTTTCATGTGTTTGATCTGCTCTGAGGCTCGGTGGTGATGTCGGGGTCAGCTGGCTCTCATTAGAAAACATGAGTCAGGCAGAGGCCTGTGGTGTCTGTCAGCAAAACCAGCTCCGACCCGGACAGAGGAACATCCTGGAGGTCCCTGGAACACAGAGGAGAACACACAGTGGAACACAGAGGCCAATATTTGTTTATACAGTGAACGTCATGTGTAGGGCAGGACATCAGTAATGTTACAGACAACAAATACATTGTGGGTATAGACTTTAATGCACTCATCTTTTGTAGTCCTTTCAACACATTCAAAGTCGCTTTATTGTACTGTAATCTCTAATGGGCCACGACAGAAAGCCCTGAGACCTTCTATCTTTTGTATGCAATGATTGAAAATTATTTGCTTCATGAAACCACCTCTAACAAGACAGAAAAGCCATACATTAACTAAAGTGGTAAAGTCGTAGTCATAACTCACCTCTTTCTTTGATACCTGCTAATCCACCCATGTTATAGAATATGCTATTGATAAACAGTAAAAAGACACAATTTTCTTTGGAGTCCGAGTCAAGAGCACTTAATGAATCTGAACGACTCACAGATGCCCATGATTGGAGGTCAGGCCTTTGGTATGACTTCATAGACAGGCAGGGCTGTTTCCTGTGCCCCAATGTGCTCAGAGCCATCCCCTTATCCCCCCTCATTTACCCTCAAAACTTTCATCATCACTGCACTGCTTGTGGCCTACTTCTCCTCACCACCCCTGCAAAGTTATGAACTGAAATACTACGTGTTAATATATTAAGACAGCGTTTAACATTCGCAGACCGGTCAAGCTTGTAACATCTTGATCGTAAATTCAGTTTTTCTCCTCCACTGCTTGTAGACTCATTCCAGGAGGGCTAGTGCTGAGGTGCTGAGTGGAGCTGAGATTTAGACGAGCTCTGGGACTGCTGCGATTTCTAGTCTGGACAGGACGTTGTACCCAAAACTAAAAGACATTTACAGCACTCAAGAGAAGCTAAGCATATGGTCCACATGTTAAAGAGGTTTACTCAGCCTGGTTAAATGAGAGGTGATCTGTCTTTCTGTGCGCTTTGATGCTGAGTGACTGTTAGTGCCTTTTAACCGCGTCCCACCAACCAAATAAATAACATTATCAGCTACTTATCAGGTACTTGTGCAGTCGTGCTTCATAATCGTCAATAGATGGACTACACTGGTGATGATTAGGATTCATATTGCGTTTCTGGAGTTACATAAGGTTCTATTGCACAGAAATAGTCAAAAGTGCTTTAACTTCTTACCTTTCAGCTCGCTTGTTTTGTATTAGAATTGAAACTGCAAACTATAGAAAGTGCATATAGAGCTGTACATGACTTTTTACCATCTTATGTGAAAAACAGAACTACATTTTTAGAAAATGCAGTAGTCGAAACACATTCTCATCATAATATGCTTTTCGCACCTTTCAAAGGTTGTAGA
>KN503168.1:5344-10344 GCA_000787155.1 Scartelaos histophorus | reverse complement strand
ACCAACATAGAGTGTGAGTATAAATGCACCAAATTGTAATGAAACATTCCTTGCCCAAGGACACAACAACAGCATTTGTCTGTGGGACCTGAAATCACACCACCAACCTGTGAGGTTTATGTCGAGCTCATTTCTAGCACAAACACTCACTGGGAAATCCACATTAATCAATGTCCATGACATTTTCTTTTATATTATCATGTTATTTGTTTTTTATTATATAGTCTGCTTCACAGATGCCATACAGGTATAGATATAATTATACCTCAGAGCCCTTCTCTCTGAACTGTGCGGGCACACAGTGGTGAGGAAATCCAGTCTGATCACTGAAGACGCCTCCACCCTCTTCACTGCCTCAGTCTGCTCCATCAGACAGATACAGAACCTCACTGTCTCTCATGAACATCTATGAGAAATCATCCATTCCCACAGTAATAACTGTCTTAAACAGCACTGTTATATTATGAACATCTGATTTTATATTGTTGTTTTTATTTCTTGTGATTGTCTTGCCTGAATAAACAGTGTGGGAGACAAATTTCTTCTATCTTGAAACAGGCAAATAAAGCTCTGTTCTATTCTAATCTCCACCATGTTTTCATGCAAATTATTCACACCATGTCCATTTTTGCTGCCCTCATATTGATTCTATTTAATAAGCAAATGCAAACCCCAAAGGAAACAAGCCTGCCAATTTATCAGTATTAAAAGAGTTAAAGTTTAGGTGATTTTTTTTTCCTCCACTAAAAACCATGGAAAAGCTGTTAGACGAATCCAATATGGCCCCGACTCCCCAGATATCTGCGGTAACTGCTCTGGCAAAACAAAAAAATACAAAAATTAAATCTTAAACGTGCAAATGTGCATGTAACTTTTTCTAGTTATGCAGTGCACCTTTAAGCTTTGCTCAAGTTTAATTAAGATATTTGTTAATTACTTTTTTTTTTTAGTTTTTCCTTCCAAAATCATCAACGTTCTTGCACTTTCTGAACTTCTTGACCCACGTTGAACCCAATTAGCGCATCACGAAGAGGCAGCCATCACATATAGGATAATGCAGAACAAACTTTATATCAACTGTGGGCGCTGAGAATTCCCTGTAGCCGTCTTGAATCCCGCTCCGTCTTTCTCAGACAACCTGCACGGTGCCAAGAATAGCACTGAGCTGATGTGCCTGGCTCTCGTTAGCTAGGCAGAGGTTTGTGTCAGAGTCTGTGTCGATGTTGTTGTTGTGGTTGAAAATAGAAAAAAAAAAAAGGAGAAAGTTGAGCTCAAAGTATGTAATCAATCACTGACAGAAAATATCAGCGCGGCTAAATGGCACACCTCGAACGCAGTGATCTTTCGCCAGCGTGAATCATCTCCCTTCCCTTGGCCTCCTGCCCTATCTCCGAGCAGGTGTCCAATGCATGGAGTCGCGTCTGGTCTGTCAACATTAAATCATCATGTACGTGTGTGTGTGTTTTGCTTTTTTATCCTCATTGATTTTTTGAAGGTGCAGTCGTGGCCTTTTCCTTTACTCGCCAGCAGCGCCGAGAGCGAACCAAACCTAACTCTAAAATGGGATCAAGCTCGGGTACGAACAGCTTTTATCACTTTTATTCGTCGAGTCGATCAGATAATCAGATTTCTATAACTCATTTTTGACAGGAATAATTTTCCGTAGTAACTCTGCTACCTCGTTCAGCCCCGAGACGAGAAGAACTGGGTCATACTGAGAAGTGGTGTGACGGGAGCAGTACAGTTTTAGTTCCTGTACATTTCTCTCTTCTCTTTTAAGGTGGATTTGAGGATGATTATTTATGTTTCAATTTGTTTGCATTATGACTTTCATGTTTTTCTTATTCAGTAAAGCACTTTGAAATACTTTGTGTTCGAACTGCGCTGTACAAATAAACTTGCCTTGCCTTTCCATGTACGTCTCTTGGGTCTGTGTCTAGCTCTTTTATGGAATCTGGAAAGTGGATGTTTTTAAGTTTGAGCAAAGCCAAAGTTTTATAAGTGTGTCTCAAAAGTGAAAACTATCGGACCCACATGACAGAGGGTTGCAACAATAGATCGACCAGGAAAACAGTAATTAGCAAATCCAATCCAATCCACTTTATTTCTATAGCACATTTCATAAACAACAGTTTCCAAAGTGCTGCACAAATACAGACTAAAAGCAACAATAATAATATAATAATAAAATAAACACAGATTAAAACATATTAGTCCTAAAACAATAAACCAGTAAAATCAAATAAGAGCAAAGCCATAAGAGAGCAATAAATAAATAAAAAAACATAAAATACATCAAAAAAATAAATGGATAAAAAAGACACACAGAGGACCACACAACTCATGTGGTGTTAAAAGCCAGAGAATAAAAGTGAGTCTTAAGACGAGACTTAAAACACTTGACTGTGGGGGTTAAGACGAGACTTAAAACACTCGACTGTGGGGCTGTTCGGACATGGAGGGGCAGAAGTTCCAGAGCTTTGGGCCGACCCCAGAGAAGGTCCTGTCCCCCCTGGATTTAAGCCTTGTTTTAGGCACCACGAGCTGGAGCTGGACCTCAGACCGCAAAGCTCGTGGGGGTGTAAATCTGGAGGAGGTCCGAGATGTACTGTGGGGCCAGTCCATTCAAAGCTTTAAAAACAAACAATAAAATCTTAAAATCAATTCTAAAATTAACAGGAAGCCAGTGCAAAGACGCAAGGATTGGGGTGATGTGCTCTCTCCTTTTGGTTCCTGTTAAAAGTCGCGCCGCAGAATTCTGGACTAACTGTAGTCGGTAAAGTGCATTTTGTGAAATGCCAGAATAAAGTGCATTACAGTAGTCCAGACGTGATGAGATAAAAGCGTGCACGAATGAGGGAGACTGTGCAACAGGTTAAGGCGTTTGAGATGCTTTTGACACCATATCTGGCAACTCATGTGGCAGAAGACCTTCCAGATAAAATAAAACCAAAGCAGGAGACTGTAATAAAAGGCATTTCCTGTTGTGTTCACCTAATGAGAAGAGAAGAAGAGAAGCGCAGTGTTAATGTTGCTGCACCAAAACTTGAATTTCCTTGGAGATCAATAAAGTCTCTCTCTCTGTGACAGTGAAGAAGAGAAGATGAAGAGGCGAAGGAGGCTGATTATATTAGAGTGGAGGAGGTGGGGCAGATTGTTTATATTCATAACATATTTGGAAGGTGAAAGGATGACAAAGGTGGCAGGCTGTTATTGTCAATGCATATAATGTATGAGAATGTAGAAAGGTGTTGAAAATGAAACTTTATATTGAATGCATAAATTGAAGAATTAGTTAACAAAGTGTCAAATCCATTTTAGAAGTGAAGCAAAACATTTGGAAAGAAACAATGGGAGACAGATGTGTGTAAAATATCCTCTTGTAATAATGATAATGATAATGCCCAAGGACACAACAACAATTTCCACTAGAGTCAGTCGTGCACCTGGTATTCCCTACAGTCTCACATCGAAGTACGAACCCGCCCTGTCCTTGTTTAGCTTCTGTGAGCCGGTGGTGAAAGAAATATCACAGCACAGATAAAAGTGCAGATAGAAGTAAAAGAAAAAAGTATCATATGAAAAAATAAACTTAAGTAAAAGTATTAAAGTACTATTTTTTGTGCAGATTTTTAATAAAGCCTCAAATGTAAAGATTTTGATACAGATTTGTGAAAAATTTTGACAACTGAATCAATATATTTTTCTACTTTTTATGTATTTTTGTTTGCTCAAACTATGAAGGTGTTAAAAAATAAGCGCTTTTCCAGCAGATGTCAAACAATAATAAAATCCTACTTTTACTTTTAAGTCCTGTCCAAAAATAGCGGAGTAAAAGGTACAAAAGGTAAAAAGTACCTGGTCTCGAGTATAGTTAAGTACAAATATCAATATATTTTTCCACTTTTTATGTATTTTTGTTTGCTCAAACTATGAGGGTGTTAAAAAATAAGCGCCTTATGTCAAACAATAATAAAATCATACTTTTACTTTTCAGTCCTGTCCAAAAATAGCGAAGTAAAATGTACAAAAGGTAAAAAGTACCTGGTCTCAAGTATAGTTAAGTACAGATATCTACTTTTTTCTTTTTTTTTTAAACTTAAGTACAGTATTTTACTACTACTTGTACTTTTTACATGGCCACTGTGATCAGCATCCACATAATGAACCTTTTGAGTAATGAGTGTCAGGTGCTCAGGCAGTACAGGGTCAATAATTTGAAGTAAAAGTACTGCTTATCAAATCTCCATGTATTTGTCCATGTTAATACTTGCAGCCGACGCCCCACGCTTACTTCATCGTACCAAAACACCCCACCTGACCTCTTTGGTGAACATCCAACCACGTGAACTCTTATGGCTGAAATCATTATGTCCAATGCCATGGGCGGATTTCTTCAGAAGCCGTTGTCAGTCGAGCGTTTCAGATCTTAAGCCAGTAATTGGGTAGATGGGCTTTTGATTGACGCTAAGAGGAAGTTTTTTACCTATTTAAATATTCATGGGTCTGTAGCCTGAAGGAGTGAGACGGGAATCCAAAGCAAACTCTATGGACAACAATAGTGGCTCAGAGTTGCACTGTCTGTTTCCCATTACAGTAAGTGCAGTTTCGTAGCTCGCATCCCGCTACAAAATTCCTGCTCCCTGCTACACTGTGTGCCCCACCTAACAGCGGGAATTTGGCCTTGCAAACTTTTATTGGTAAACAAACATAAACAACAACTTGAGACTTGCAAGAAGAAGTGTGTTTTTACCTTGACACACTCCAGGGAAACATCATATTCATAATCCTGCGAAATATATAACACAAAACTGACTCTTGTGAACTCTGAGCCATGTTATAAAGCTTTTACGTCATCAAAAACAAGGAGTTGTGCTTTGATTCAGTCACGCATGTTTGAGTAATCCTGTCTGCATCTCTAAAGCTTAAAATGCTCCACCTTGTGATGTCATAAAGTGGTAATTTTTAAGTTAACATCTACCTTTGGCAATTCTGGCAGT
>JACN01014608.1:0-39421 GCA_000787155.1 Scartelaos histophorus | reverse complement strand
AATAAAGTGGATTGGATTGGATCTTATTGCTTGATTTGAACGTATTTTTACCACTAAAACTTACTTTACCGCCACTACAATATTAACCATTCATTCACTCCTGCAAAGTACTGGTGACTGACAGGGATAGAGAATCTGTCCCATCAGTCACAGCACATTTGTGCTTAAGCTACATCCAACTTGTATTTATTCAATCACAGTTGTTTCTAATGCTCATAAAAAACAAATAAATGAAAAATATGCATTATAGCTGGGAGTGGGGTTGCCTGTCCATAGATCCTGTAACATAAAAGTTGCGTAGTGCATTTTTATCTATACTATTCCTGCATAAAACATTGCATAAATATTGTACAAACTGGTACATACTCTCCTGTTCTTGTCTGTTTCCACCACTTCTTCCTCAGTGACCCCTTGGCGGATCATAATCTTGACGATGATGGAGTTGTTGTTGCAGCAGGCCTTATAGAAGGAGACGGGCTCGGGGCTGTCCGGGCTGGGGGGCCGCTCCAGCCCCGTCCCGTCCGCGCACTCCGGGGGGTAGAAGGAATCGTCCGACGCGATGCTCCGAGTGTCCGGGTGGTCCGGCAGCGACTCGAAGTCCAGTTCTTCAAACTCCTGGTAGATGTCATCCTCGTCCTCCCAGTAGTTACGAGTGTATGAGACTTCAAATGTGAGATTTTCATCGTCGGCCGCCGCTTCGGACTCTACCTCTTCGTCAATCGTGGTGATGGACATGACAGGCAAACCCATGGCTGGTTTATTACTGAGAAAATCCCCCATGTCCGCTCCTTTGGCAAACCCATTCTCTTGAACCTTTGACGCATCAGTTTGGTTCAATGTCAACACCATTTACTCACTATCCAACCAATGACATAAGTGTTAAGGAATACCTGAACTGCCAGGTCGAGGAATAATTCAGGTATCTAAATATTTAGGTTGGGCAAAGGGCCACCCACATGAGACTTAGCAATGTTTTTAAGTTCATCCCTGAGGCACACAGGTCATCAGAGGTCACACAGGTTGAATATAGTGACAGCATTCGCAATAACTATAGTAATAATTACCCACTATTTCCTTGCTAAAATATGATTTCTGTATTCTTCTGATTTGACTATTAAAAGATTTTAACCCCACAAAATGACACTGGTTAAATCCAAAGGCTTGATGAGTCCCGACGATGGCAGCAGGTAAATAGAAAATGCAGTAAATTAGTCCATCCTCTTGGAAACAGATAATGGATCGATGATAATGCAAAGTTTTAATCTTACAAAATGTGGCATTGCTGGTATTGAACAAATCTTAATAGTATGTCAAACCTTAGGATCCAAAGGTTAAAAAAATCTCATGGGTTGAGGATGGAAAAAACACACTTGGACTTCTGAAAATGAGTTGTCCTGGTTGGAAATGGTTGTTTTGTTGAGTGGAGTTGTTGAGTTAATCCAGTGCTTCCCTGGAGAGATGCAGCGCAGCAATGGGATGAACGGCGCGCTCCTGGCCTGACGCGTGCTAATCTCTTTAGTCACTGTCTTTGAGTTTATTCCACAATCCCAAAGTACCAACACTTATAGATGCATGTATTTATCTGTAAACTAATGGTCCACATAGTCATACAATTTACAGTTCATATGTAACATTTTTACTCACACATTTCTCATGGGCTTGTTTGTTGCTTATTAATGATTTAATGTCATTAGTGCTGGTGCAAAGCCACCCCGACCCCACCTCTTTAGGAGAGGTCTGCACTTAGCACCAGCGGCTCAAAGTGGATGTGATCCTACTGAATGTGATCTGCTCTGGTTTGACCTTGTAAAGCATAAACACTCCAACACTGATCTTAAAATAATGTCTATGAAACAGAATCTGAAAGGTACTATACAAGGAGCAATTCATCTACAATATTCTAAATTATCTATTAATTTTATTATTATCTATTATCTAAATTAGTCTATTCATTTAATTTTTTTATGAAAATGCTACATTTTCAGAGAGATCAACAATGGTAATTACTCAACTGTGCTCTGATCTAGATCCCAGTATTTATCTAGACCTACTAGAGTATTTCAATGTGAATTCATAATGAAATAGTTACAACTAGAATATTTGAGTCATATACGCAGCATCTTTACATGTGGACTAATGTTTTGTGGTGTTTTAGTCGTCATATTTTCCACAATACTTTTACATTTTTATCTTCTGTCCATTTTAGGAGTTAAGAATGCACCTCACTACCGACTACTACATCAGCAGATATACAGTTCAGAGTTTCAGATTTTTGACAATTGTTTTTTAAAATGTATTTATTGTTTTTACATTTTGAGTGGTGCTCTTTTCATTTGCATACAGTAGGTTAGGCCGACTGCTGCCCTGTTAATTGGATTCAGCACAAATATCCCAGCGTCCTGTTTCCAAGAGCCAGGCCTCAATGCTGTTCCAATTATCCTGAACCAGACCGACCAAAATAACTCTCTGCATCACCGATAGGAAAGAGCGATCCTCAGAACAATCACCAATGTAATTAGTATTTCCGTAGTATTTATAAATATTGGCTTAATTAACAATGGAATAACAATGAGTAGGCAACATTAACACAAAAGTTTTAAAAAATCTCTTCATCATTTGCCTAAAATTGCACCTGTTGTAGAATAAATTAAGATTGTAATTCAGTACATTTGATTTTGGTATCTTGAAAGTCAACAGGAAAAGCAAAAACACAGAAAGTTTAAGACACAACTATTTAATAATTTTGCAGACCCACACAACTTAAGTTCACACTTTTGTGTTACAGTACATGCCACTGCGTTCTGTACATATAAAAATAGAAATTATTTGCCTCTATAAATTGAAATACAAGACCAAGAGTTTGAAGTGTACAGCTTAATTTAACAAAAAGACTAAAAGGACACTTCGATAGCATGAAATGTAAAATGTGATCATTCCACGCAATAGTACAGCTGCCTGCACTATTATCTACAATGCATATATCCACAATTGTCAAACTGGCTTTTCTTTCAGTTCAGTGTCAAAACTAAAATGTAAATCTTTTTCTTTTTGCAGAATCCCCACAGGTCAATACTGACAGATTTTCATCTAAGTAAAATAATAAAAATCCAACTTGACAGACACACCTACAGTAGATCTGAAATGATTGTTACAAGTGAAATAAAGTGCACAAACATTGCATCAAAGGACAATGGTAATGATACATTTTAGGGAAACTTTTTTTTTTCTCCTGGCATTCATTATAATTCGTGTCAACCTGACAAAGAACTTTTGGTGAAGCTGTGTACACGGACATCCAGGGAAAACATGCAAAGTTCTTGCAACTTAATTTGTACACAATTTTACATCCATTACTTTATAACCATTATAACAGCCTCAAGTACAGCAAAACACATCTAAAAACCAAATTATTGCACTTTAAAGTTGTTTTTGGAGTTTAGAGGCCATTCAGAAATGGTGAGCCAGTGCAGACTCCTGCATTGATATAAGAAAGCAGGTTTAAAGCTGGAGGGCGTGGGGGCGGGGCTTAGAGTGAACATGCCAATAAAAGGGAGTTACTCTGGTGTTTTTGTTGGACATACAAGGTGCACACGGTACATCTACAACAAGAGGGTACGTCCAAACTGGCTGCTGAATAAGTGATGCAATATTTTAACACAAGTGAAAACAAACATGACCACGGCTTTACAATGTGTATTTGTGGTGTATTTCAGTTTTTTCTTTCCAGTTAAGTGAATGAAAGACCAGTGGAGGTCAACAAGTAACATTTGTCTTTTCTTAAGTTAAATCATTTCACAGTTCATGGCAGAAATGTAACACATCTATTAAAAACAGCTTAAATAAAACAAATCCTGTCGCTACATAAAATAATTCCCTCCTTTTCTCTGACAGCCTCGGTTTAATTAAGTCATTTGAAATGCTTGGCAGAACCACAAATTCTAATGTGACAAATTCCCACGAAGCAGGCATCTCAAACTGGCTCATTAGGAAACAGAACTGTCTGAAATCTGCTCCAAAACAATGGAAATGGGGGACCATATGAGGTAAAAGCACAGAGCCAACGAAAACTTTTTAAGAGAATTAAAACCAGAAAAGTGAATGTGTTTTTAAGTGTTTGACCTGAAAATAAATTATGTTTCAGTCTTCTGTCTCAGCTTATTATGTGGTTGTAGTTGCAAGTTAAGAGAAACGAGCAGAAATACATTGGACATTATGATTTATCGCAGTCCAGTTCCTCCCATGGTTGATAGTGTTTTTTAAGAGGTGCTATAGGACGCACTGGTGTTCCTACGTTCATAGTTAACCAAGCGCTGTCCAACCAGGTATCTGCAGGGGACAAAACATCAATCATTTATATTATTAAAATCAATAATAATAATACTAGTAAATCAATAATCAAAATAATAAAGAAGTGATAATTGAAATATTAATAATGTGACACTAACTTGTCATTTTTAATGTGCTCATAGAGTCTTCTGAACTGGCGGATCTGGAAGGAGAGAATGGCCAATAGTATAACGACCATCAGCAGAAACGGGTAGATCCTCCTCTCCACCAGTGTCTGCATTTCAGGCTGGACAGCTGCAAAGAGACACGTAAAAAACGGAATCAATGATTTTGTGACACAGCAAAACATTTAAATTTATGATGAGATGCATTTACAGGCACGTTGTCTGAATACCGTCACTGGGATAATAAGAAAACACAGACATAAAAGCCTATGCTCCCACATTTTTGTGGTCACCAACTTTTACAGACTTTTTCATTGTATAAAATAAAAGCTAAAACTATAATAGAGAGTGTTGGACTTTTTCCAGCACACTTCTGAAGCACTTGTGAATGTGTGTCAGTCTGACTTACCCAGCAGCGGTGTGACTCCTTTAGAGACTGTATATGGCACACACAGAGACAGAAGCAGCACACAGATGACTGGAGCAGCAAGTCTCCTCACAATATAAAACAGGTCAATGTTCCGGATACCATTAGCATAGACCTACAGGATAAACAACAATGTATTTAACCGTATTTTTCAGTAAAGTGTTTTAAAGCTACTAAGCTAAGCTTTTTGGTTCTTATAAAATAAGGAACATTAGGAATGAGACAAGATCACAAGATTAATTTGCCATAAAACTGTGCACATATGAATGATCTTGCGATCATTTCCCTTCATGTGAGAAGAAATTCTGAAGCTAAATGCGTGACCTCAACTGCACCTTTTTTTGTTCTCATAGACCTAATAGTGTGTCTCATCGTGCAGAAAATGTGTTTCGTACCATTTCTAAGGAAAATGAATTATTCATTCATTGCAGCTTGTTTATTGTTCGCTTAAATGTTTATCGGTGCATTTTATTTTATTTAGATTATTATATTGTCATTGGATGTTTGGCTAGGCTGCCTCAGTGTATTTTAATTTTTTTCCACATGCAGAAAAAGTGTTGTAAATTGATGAAAAGACCTTTATGAACAAAATTAAATATTAGTACTGACAGTACACACTGAAACAACTAAAAAGGCTACAGACCAATTTGTAACACCTTTGAAAAAAGCACGATATAAATAGACAAAAGACTTTATGATTACCTTAAGGTTGATGTAACTGACCTGTTCAATGACTGTTTTGAGCCACCACTGCGGGCCCATTAGTGTTATTGCTGCAATAATTTTAGCATGGAGCACACCCAGAGCCCAGTCCTGCCACAAAGAGAGACATATTAAGAGACATTTCTTGTGCTGAATACAACCAGGAGTAAAAGTCTAGACGTTCTTAAAATAACATGTGGTCTCTACCTGCCAGGGGTAAAACAGAGGTGTCTGGTCCAATGGGACTCGAAGAGGAGCCACGATGACCAGCTCAAACAGCAGACCCAGAAGCAGAGGGATGACACCGGCCAGCAGCACGGCCACCACCATCGTCTTCACAATCTGGGCAGGTACAAGAATAAGTACAAATCGCTAGGGAATAGGTGCGATCAGATTATTGCCAGAACAATGATCTATCACAACACAATGGCATTTATTTCTTTTTTTCTAAGGAAATACTGAGGTGAGGGATTTGTACATTATTGTCAGTGTATAAAAGACACATAACAGTAACACATAACCGTAATTTTTATTTTACGTTGGCTGAATCATGGTTTGTAATGACATTGAAGACATCTGGAGCTAAACCCTCAATTACCAATTATGAGACTTAAAGGAGCACTATGCAAGTTTTACAGCGAGGATTAGAAATATTTTCTTATTGGAGATGTTTGGTGTTTTTTTTTTAATCTGGAATGTTCTACAAAATGCCATAAAATTCCTGTAATTGTATGAATCAAAGATAGATCTGTTTACCATTTTCATGAGACTAGCAAAACTCCCCTAGAAAACTCATCTAATGCACCTTAACATATGTCTTATTTGTTGCACTTTATTATTAATATATGCCTAAAGTAAAAGATTAAAACAATATTTATTTAATTTCATTTTAAAGACCATAAAATGCACATGTATCTAGTCCACCTACCATAATGGTCCATTCGTGCACTTTGAGCATGATGACGGTTCGTCCCTGGGGCATCCAGGATAACAACATGGTGGCAGCTCGGATGGAGAGCCAGCACACGTACAGACCACTGGCCGCTGTGTATAACTCATGGACTACAGCCCCACCCATCCAGAAAGACATCAGCCAACGACCAGCAGAAACTTAGGAGAAAATGGAGAGTTCAGTTAGTGTGTGTCTAGCATAATAACAACAACATAATATCAACTTTCAATAATGTATCTTATAACAAAGATACACAGATATTGAACAGAATGTGTACACTTTTTTTTGCTTCAAATGATCGATTATAATAAGCTGATAGTTGGAATTCTTACCTGGCAGAGTGAGGCAGATGAGACTGGCCATTAACAAAGTCACACACATAAAGACCACCAACAAAGTGATCTACAAAGGCAAAAGCAATATTTTAATATTTGAGCCAACAGAGAAAGAATTAGAATCAGTTAATCCATATGATTTAATAACCTTCAAAGGGAAGTTCATGGGTCGGTGGTATGGTTGAAATCCTACGGGACCTCCCTGCTGTAGAATAGCCTGATGAGCGGCATGAAGGCCCTCCCCCAAACCAGGTATCCTGTTGTTGTTATGACGACCAGGTGGGTTATTGTTATTGTTGTTATTGGGCTGGTTTTCCTCCTCCTCAAAGTCTCCGAGCAGGTACGAGTGGAGGTCCCTGTGTGTGTACAAATGAACTTACAACTCTAAAATCATTCAGAAAAAAAAAAATACTTGGAGACATAAGTATAATATACATCTTTTTATCCATCTTGATTATATAAATCAGTAATTCTATGATAAATTATGTTAATGTGTTTCTAACATCATTAAGCCCAAGTGTCCAACCAATTCATTCTTTTATTTGGAATTTTGGGATGCCTAACGATAAAAAGTATGTTTCCATTATAATGGGATCATTACTCCAACGTGAAAACCAATGTAGAAAACCATTAAATATAATACAGTATTTTCATACCCATGATGGCTATTTTTATATTATTTTATTAAATTTAGAGCAGGTTTTCAGTTATTTAGAATGCATTTGTATGAATGTACATTCTACATGTGTCCATTTGATGCTCTCAGTAAGAATCTACAATGTAACTAAACACAGAAATAAAGAAGAAACATAAATCAAGAACTGTGCCCAAACTTTTGACTGGTAGTATATAATGAATAAAAACATTTTCCCAGCTTACAGCACATATCCCACAGTAAAGGTCCAAGCGTGGACAAGGCGTTTGAGCCACTGCCGAGTGTGTCCCTGCTCCAGTAATGCAGGGAGGACCACCTGAAGCAGCAGCAGCTCCAGTGACAGCTCACTGACCGGGGCATCACTGCAGAGACACAAAGGCCCGGTGAGGTCATTCATGGAGGTACAGAGTAATAGAGTAGACAACAGTGCTTACCTGTACAGCATGACATTGTAGGGAAGGAAGGTAGGGAAGAGTAGTTTGATTATTCTGATAGGGAGCCAGAGCATCAGCAGGACTATAGAGCCAAACACCACCTAAAGTATACAAGAGAGTCATTATATCACATACAGTAAAATGGATTAACTGTATGTGATATAACTGTAATAAATCACGAATAAAGCAATAAACCAACCACAGATAAGATGAACCTCCGTAGGTGTCTGTAAATGGGCAGGTGAATCATCTCTTGCACTGGGTTAAAATCTGGGTCATTCAGATTTCTCAGGAACCACAGCACGCCAGGTCGGAGCACCTGCAAAGAAAGGTTCATAATCAAGCTGGAGTTTTGTTTTAATTGGAAAAGCAATCATAATATTTTTAACTAAATGCTATTGTACCTCTCTGAGAAGAAGGATAAATGATGCAAAGTAGAAAACATAGACCATCCCGACCAACCAATGGAGGAACAGAGTGGTGCCGGGTGCAGAGTCAAAACTTTGCTCTCTGTCTTTAAGTGTAGCATCAAACATCTCCTGCAATTTTGAAGATTTGAGCTATTTAATGCAGGCCTAATGATTAGTATGAGTAAAAGCAAAATCATAAATGGTCTTACCAATGAGCAGATATCAAGCCACCAACCACAAATTAGAGGGAACAAGCCAATTTCCATCACAACTAAAAGTGAAACCTGAAATGAATAAAACATACAGATCCTGTTTTTATTAGAGATAAAATGATCACTTCTTGTCTAGTGTTGTCCTGTTTACTATACCTTGACAACAATGTAGCAGACCCCCAGAAGGCGCCTGGATCGTTGGAATTTTACCAAAGAAGCAAAAGCCTGGAAGGAGTTAAGTTAAGGACTAGATCGATCTCACACTCACCATTAAATTAGATTCAAGGTGGACAAACTAAAGGTTGAACAAGTCAAACAGTTAAATTTGAAGGATACATGAAACACTATTAAAACACCAGCAAGTAGGATGTAGCCCAGTATTGTGGTAATCAGACCTTCAAAGTGTGATGCTTCGATCTGAAATAAAGGTATTGAGTAATATTGGTTTAAAATGAACACATACACTTTATTGTGCATACTTACATAGTCTTCAAACCCTAATCCCACCACTGAGAAATGGCCAATATGATAAGGGCAAAATGCTAGATAAAAATATAAAAAAACACAAATATTAACACAACTTTTAGAAAAGTTTAGAGTAAAAAAAACGACATTATTCTACTGAATGTTGTGACTTTCCAACATACCAAACACCAGAATGAAAAGTGTGTTGAGAGAAACCACCCAGAAGACATGCTCCTACAAACAGTGATATCAATTAGAACTGAAAACCTTGTGTGTTGAGGAGAAAGTAAAAATGGTCTTTGTTTAAACTTACCAGGAAAACAAGAGAGCCATCCAGGCCCAGCATCTATCAGGCAAAAATAACAGTGTGTAATGAAATTTGTGTATTGTATATATGTTTAACCAAGGCATTATAAAGACTTACCCTTTCCCAAGTAAGTTCCTCAGCAGCACGGTCCCATTCCAACGCATTCCAGTTCAAATCTTCTGTAAAAAAGATACAAAAAAGCTTAAGACCAGATATAAATATCTAATAAATATACCGAAAGATTAGACAGCATCAGTTTTTGTTTCAGTTTTTTGTGATTCTGCCACATAAATAAGAAAGTATAATATGAAAATGTTAATATAAAATATGGAGACCATAGAGCCTCATGGCTTAAGAAAAATATGAGATATTTGATAACTACTTCTTGAATTATGATAACAATTTACATTATTTTAATACACTTTTTTACATGTTGAGGTAAATTAAATTAAAACAAAAATGTATGTTTTGACTTATCAAAGAGGTCAAAAGGGGGA
Organism: Scartelaos histophorus; assembly: GCA_000787155.1. NCBI lineage: Eukaryota > Metazoa > Chordata > Actinopteri > Gobiiformes > Gobiidae > Scartelaos > Scartelaos histophorus. The sequence continues at coordinate 29,574 of JACN01014608.1, read as the reverse complement.
AATGAATATGAATAAAATCTTTTACATTTTACTTGCAAAACCTGAACATTTTTTGTCTGATGGAAAATGGTGTTTGCTGCATGTGTGTTGTTGCTATGTTATTTGTGATTACATTAGCCAATATTGCAATATTTATGTGGCATTACTTCATGATATGCACTTTAGGATTAACCTTAAATAAAACAAAGGTTGAAAACTGACCTTGTGCTCCATTATTGGCCTCTGCAGCCTCCTCCTCTCTGACCTCCTCGTCTTCCTCATCGTCTTCTTCTCCATCATCATCCTCGTCGTCATCATCCTCCAGCTCACCCTCGTCTCCATGGTGACCTGCTTCATGTCGGTCAGCTCCTGCTGCCGGATCTGCGAGGTTCAAGCCTTCTACAGCATCAGCACCAACTGGCGCATTCTCTGCACCATTCCCTCCTGGATCCTGACAAAATATTCAAGTTTAAATACAGTCAGGCAATATGAACATTTAGCGGTATTAACCTCACAGTTATGATTTGTTGTGCTGTTGAGAGATTGATTTATTCTCTACATATACCAGACTGAATTTTTAATGAAATAATTTTTCTCCCATTTGGAGAGACACATTAAGAGTTTATTAGAAGTCATTTTCACATTGGCTGCACTGAAATGTAGCAAAGGATCATAGTCAGTGTGGTAAAAAAGCATTTTTATCTAAAATATTATTAGGATCTTTTACAATTTAGCCAATATTGTTGCATCTCCTAACAATAATTCGAAGTTTACCTCATTGGCTGCAGCTGGGCCATGTGGCGGGTTAGGCACCAAGGGGACAGGATTTTGCTCCAACCACTGAGGGGCCCCGCCGTGCACTATTTGTTCTCTGAGCCACACAAGGCTGATGAAGGCGCAGAGTGTACATGTGACCACAAAACAACCTTGGAGACAATCTGCAAGCAGGTTCTGTCTGTGAAGAGGAACGAAAGAGAATATTATGTTATGTTATACAGTGTTAATATATATTTTATTGTGAAGCTCAATTACTGCCATCAAGTCATTTCCTCTCTACATCGATTAACTTTGTCTACTTCTATCACGAGACAACTGAAATGCATTGAGAGTGGGCGCAGGGTCCTCTCTAATTATGTATGTAGTGTGATTGACTGAGAACAGTGGTGATCAATACTTACGTTGATAGCATATCTAATGGTAGGGTAAGGAGAGAGCTCACGGAGCCAGTAAATAAACATTTGTAAATACGACCTGTGAAGGACACAGACATTAAAGTTGTTAGCTTTCTAATCATGATTTCAAAACGCCTACATTTGAGATAAATCCATGTATCATTCGTTCATTTGTTTTTTGCAAAATAAAACCGAAAATAAGAAAATTAAAAAAAACATTATTTTCTTCATTATGTGTCTCCAAAACCAAACTTTTAAAAAGGATAATTTTTCCAGTTTTTGATTTTGTGTTTAAACGATACATGGATTGAGATAATAACAGGATATGTCATGATTGATTAATTGAAGTGTATTAATTGTTATAGTAATATATTTAAAGGACATTCGAAGAATGGTACAACTCACATGCTGTAAGAGGCACCACGCCAAGCCAGGCAAAGGCCACCAGTGTGTAGTGAAACCAGTATCTGATGGCTGTCCCAATACTTGTGACCAGCCCTGCAAAGATGTCCTGGACAGGCAAACGGGATGGCATGTCTGGAGAGTAGACTGAAGAAAAAGATATTAGTTTTGCTACACTAATAGTATGAAGATAGTTAGAATCACTGAATAAAACATACTTGGTGTAAATGCAAACCGGTGTTTACATAGTTCACAGTATTCTTTTCTGCTGTGTTTCAACCATTGGAGAAGACTGCAAAACAGACAGTGTTTTAAATATATTTTAACTTTGCGTCACTTAAGATTTGCTAGAGACACAGTTCATACCATTCTTGGTGAATGAATTTGATGCTTCCTGTGCAGACACAAGGATGGTAGAGAGGCTTGTCCTGGGTCCCCTCTGACCGACAAACCCGGCAAATATCTGCTGTTAAAAATATATTGAGAGCAAATTTGTGTAACTGGAAATTAATAACACAATTGTTAAGGCAAAATCCTTTTTGTCCCTTTATGCACCATGAAATGATAATAAATGAAATGTATATTATAGCCTATTTGTATGGTATGTGCAGACTGATAATGTGTCTTCAGCTACAGAGGAGCATGTCAGACTCACACATCAGGACAAACTGTAATCCTTGGATTACATGTGTCACTACGACCAAAATAAAACGAGTAAAGCCAAGATGCAAATGCACAGCACAAAGACACCAGAGGTACCAGAGGGTTGTGCTGTATCGAAAAGCAAATTCCACCAAATAGCTTGTGTGGTCATAAATAAAGATACTTCTTCTGTAAGTTGTCTCTCACTTTATTTAACTAAATGGACATAGAGTGTCTTTAATTCCTGTTATTAACGGTGCGATACGTGTATAGTGTTACTGAGGCGTTCTTACACTGAATCTACAGGTGAATTGTATTTCCCTGTAAAGTAGTGAATCATGTTATCACAGTGTTTAATGGGTGTGCTTCTCATCATCTAAAATAGATATTCGACTGGAAACTCTTATTATAAAGCTGCCTCCAAATAGTTAGTAACATGTACTGAACACAGTGGCAACAAGTGACTACAGATCATGGTGAAGCACAACGCCCAAGTTAACGCTAATTACATTTGTAGACTAGGGAAACCACTTCAAACATCCACATGTTACACTATGAACAAAAGCCATAACAAACGAGGGTGGCTAGCTAGCCCGCTAAAGCTAATTGGCTAGCGGTCCTTTTAAACTAGCGGTGCATTGCAAAAAAATGTCAAAAACTCATATTGATCTAAGACACATGATCTTTAGATAATTTGCGCCATTTTTAATATATACTATAATACAGCACATAGTATGACACCATAAAATGCACATAACTGCATCGTGAAATCAAGTTTAAACGTTTTACCTTCCTCAGAGGTATCCATCTTGCCCACTGCAGCCAGGCTCCACTAGGGTTTGCTCTGTCAGCTCAAAATGCTGTGGGCTTGGGCTATCTACACAAACACATGCCCCTGTCTGTGCCCGAGTTTTGTATACGATCATCAAAATATCACCGAATATTCTCTGGGCGGCCTGTTTACTCCATAATACCGCCGCTGGCGGACAGCGCATAGGCTCCTCGCTGCAGCTCTCTCCGTGCACTAGATGGCGCCCAAAGGATGCCATGCAAATGCACATACAGCAGGAGGCTTTTGTTTTGGGGGACAACATTGTAATTACAAATTTTGTTTTACTAATCCTCGTACTTGTGAAGGGATCGTAACGACCATCTTTATATGGGCTGTAAATAGGCTGTTTTAAATTCATATTTTATGGATTAAGCTATATGCCACCAAATAATCCAAATGTTGCTGCTCTCTAGTAAAAAGGTAATTTACAAGAGAAGAATATCTAGGAAAGCTTTTACAGTCACTAAACAATAAAATAAGACCTATTACATTATAATGCACTTATAGCATCTCACATGGCAACAGAGTGGTTGGCTGCTCTTGTGGCTACCCGGCTCACACACTGAGCAGGTTTTGAAACGGTTTGGTTTTTGAGATCAGTTTTTCACTGGGATTTAACCATCTAAGAATTATTAGCATTATTAGCATTAGAATTATTAACAAATGTTCATTATATTTAGTTTTTATAAGATCTGGCTACTATTATAGAGAAATACTTTAGAGGGGTTAATAAAGTATCTCTCTAAAGTATTTCTCTATAATAGTAGCCAGATCTTATAAAAACTAAATATAATGAACATTTGTTAATAAGGCGCAAAAAAAATCTATTTGCAATCACATTTGGAACAACTTCATGAAATAAGGGTCTAATATCACATACTTGATGTGGTGGCTCTCTATAGTCTGTAGTGATACTTAATTGTATATTTAGACAAGATACAGAATATGTGGGTGAGCATTTTAAACAAGGATGTGATGATTTATATGAAACTTTCCCAAGTAAGCCAAACAATTATTTTGAGAAAGATGAAATAGATATTTATTTATTTTTAATTTACATTAAGTTTTTGTCCATGTTGGTTCTTTTCACATATTGTCCTTGTCCTTTTGTGACATTTGAATGTCTTGGCATCATATACCCACACAGTATCTATGCCTTCCCCAACAGTTTGTTCAGGGGTCCATGTGGGAAAAGGGAATCGGCATGCTACCACCTTGGCTGTGCTTGGCAGCTCTTCAGCCAGTTTGTGTTCCAACCTCTCCATCTGCAGAAAGCAAAAAAAAAAACAAACATAAAAAACAAAAATACTAAAAAAACACACACATATTATTGCAATGAAGGAAACCACAAAACTCACCATTTGGGGTACTCCAAAAATGACAACATTGGGGTACTGAGCAAAACTGACCTGTGGGTTTGTTTTTAAAGTATCTTAGCGTCACTGTACATGTCAAATGCCAAACAATCTAATTAATACAAATTTACCTTCCAGAGGTCAGATATGTGGAAAGATGTTGTGTGATGGACGCCCTCCTTCCAGGCCTTATAGCGTGAATACCACACCAGCCAGGGGTTCAGTTCAAAGCCTGATGCTCGAAAGCCCTGTTTGGCTGCTGCGATCACCTGAAGTTCAAAACAGGAGAAGTTTAACAATTAACAATTAATCTTAATCTGTGAACACACATGCTCAATGGTACAAATGCAGAAAATGGCTGATGTTGTGCCAAGGTCTGTGTTACATAGTCACCTTCCTAAAATAATCACAGAAGTCATTTTTTCAGGTTTTTCAGGAAACACAAAAAACTCCCCTGAAAATTTAAATTATGGCCTAAATTATGGCAAAGTAAACTTAGGCAAAAAGTGACTTAGGCGATTATTTTAGGAAGGTGTCGATATGGAAAAAATAATTGCCATGAAACACTCACTATGCGTCCGTCTCCGCTTCCAATATCCACCAGTGTCCCTGTCCGAGCCCGGAGGGCGCTGAGGACATTGGTCACTTGAACCGTGGTCGCTGGAACGAATGGGAGGCAGACCTTTCTCAGGGCAGGGGCCACAAACGGTGCAGCAATCGCGTAAAGAGCCACGAGTGAGCCGCCCACAACACCGGTGACAATGAGACCCAGACGGCTTCTGCTTTTGGTTTGGACTATGTCGCCTTTACCGTGGCATGGGACTCCCAGAAATGTGTCTTCTTGTGACATTTCGCAGTCTCAAACAGATCGAAGCTATACTAGCATTGCATTTTCGGTGTTACATTGAGAAAGAAAAACGCAAATGAATAAAACTCAAAATTTAACTTTATGGCAAATCTTCTCCAATCAAACAATGATTCAAACAAATTAAACAAAATAATCAACCATTCCGTGCTTTAAAAGCTTTAAAAGTGACCAGTCCGTCGTGAAAGTAAGTCCGGGCAGACCTCAATAATATTGAAACGTTCCCATTCATTAGTTCCGTTGAGGGAGAAAACACTCCTAACAACCAGCCTGGTTGTTAGGACTGTTTTGCTAAGGCAAACATAAAAAAAACAACAACACCCAAACAAATATGGAATTAATTTAAATATTCTAATAGTTTGAGAGAGCTTTATTGTCACAGGAATGCACATCAAATGCATGTAGCCAGTCTTCCAGTGTTTTTGCCGATGAGTATTTTGCTTTCATGCAGTGTATTTTCAGTAGAATATTAGCTTTTTAATTATTAATCAATTTATTATAAATTTAATCTACCATTTATTAGATCCTGCATTATGTGTATAAAATTGCATAGGTTTTGTGTGGTAGGGAGTCATATGGATTAAGCATCTGTAAATTATGCAGTTCACTAACTTAAAGAGAGAACTAAATATACTTTTAGTACATTAGAAGTCATTGGCAAGAGTGCGATGGACTATATGGTCAAGGCCCGACATATTAGGATGGATTTGTTGATGCTGCATATGGCGCTGGCTGCTGGTGGTTGGTTCATTGTCCATCATTAAACTGTCCTCCTCCTCACCCCTGTAGCCATCTGCCCCGTCCTGAGAGTAACTGTGCTTCATCACCAAGATGTTCCTTCTTCCTGTGGGAGTAGTGTGATGGGACAGGAGTGGGGACTGCTGGTTCACCATTGGTGGAGGTAGTGGCAGTGGTCCGAGTCCCCCGTCTGGTGCTATGGTGCCATCCCTCATGCTCAAGTTACTGCGACTGCCGTGTACGCTCCCGTGCATGCTGTCCTGCTGGGCACCACAGTGATGGTCACGGATGCATTTGGAGGAGGAGCGGCGCAGTTTATGGAAATCTTCTGCCAGAGCACCATCGGTCAGGTCACCAGACGGAGCGCGACGCAGAGTACAGAGCTCATAGTGTGGTGGCTCAAAACCCGGATGCAGCAGAGCGGGGTCAAAGTCATCTCTGCGGATGAGATTGGAAAGAATTTTGCAAAGAATGTTGAAATATCAAGGCGATATATATTAGGTTGACTTTTTTTCTGCTTTGGACAGCCTGGCAGGAAAAAAGGGAGACCGCAGAGCCCTGAGACCTTGGGTCAGGATGGTGGTTAGAAACACTTATCATCTAACTGGGGTCTAAGCCTACACTGGACCTTTAATGTTGAAGGGAAAGGGAACACATAAAGCACTTACACCTAAAGCCACACATTTCAGAAATCACCTTAGTTTCTTGCATCTTCCATTTGATTCTGTTTTGAGTGTTGGTCTGATGCCCATGTCAGCGTGGATAATGGTTAACTAACTATAACAAGTAAGATATTAAACAAACCTGCGTATTATGTATTTCTTCCTTGGCTGTTTGATCTGAATGATGACAGATATCACGAGCAGGATGACAACTAAGCCACAGGTCACTCCAATGATCGTCAGATTGGTATTATCCAGTGAGTCCAGAATACTTGGTTTCCTCTTTTCTAACAAATAGACGCAAGATTCAAGATTGATACATGTATAATAGTTTGTCTGGAGTTTCTGGGCCACTGTACCTTTACAGTGGTTCTCATCCCAGGGGTAGACACAGTTTTGAACACCATTACAGACTAGTGTGTGGTTGATGCACATATTACTATGGCAGAAGAAAGTGTCATCATCACAAGGAGCTAAAAATAAATAGAGATAAATATGTATTTCAGATACAAAAAGTTGAGTTGAACAAATCTAATGCAAGAGAAAGAATGGCTCACGTGCATGAAAAGTCGTGAACAAGATTCTGAATTTGCTCTTTCGACTTCCCTCATCTGCCCAGAGGCGAACCACGCCCAAAGGTGACTCCAGCATGACATCATTGGCCACAGTGGAGCAGAATTTATTCTTTAAGTGCTCAACAGAACTGCTGCCATCATAGATCGCAACAAAATTACGCTTGCATTCGTTTGAATTGTGCATCTCATATTCCAGGAACCTCATGTAAATCTGTACAGAATACAGAGACAAATTGTACAAAATAAATGTTAAATTAAATATTAAATAAAAAAATTAATTACAAGTCATTTTCATCAGACCTTTGATTTTGGTGGTGCTCTTATGTACCACCGGCAGTCCACAGCTTCAGTTTGTAAGGCTTGGTTATCTCTAGTGATTTGATGAGACTCCACAAATCCCTCCGGGCCAGTCATTTCAAATTCACAAACTGGAAAAAATTAATAAAATAATAATAATAAAATAAAATACATATAGTACCTGTTTATATTGAAGAAAAAGTGGCATGCATACTTACAAGGTAATGATGGCAGTGAGCCCAGTTCTGTAAACTCTGGATCTAAAAAGAAAATTTCAAATATTCACATTAACATTCTGTATCAAAACAAAATATATATATAATATCTCACAACAAAGTAAAGTACTTTAGAAACATGAATAAAATAGCAATCTCTCCAGCTGTATCTGAATTAATATGTCGCCTTTTGCTCTCATTCTCTGTTGCCAAAAGATTTTACTTCAAAAAAATCTAACAGAATAGAAATAATATTATTAAACAGACATATTGCCATGTAAGATGAAAGCTGCTGGACAAGGCTTACGTAATGTACTGTACATTCAGTCAATCTGCCCTATTTTAAAATTCCCTGAAAGCCAGCCAGACTTTAAAACACTTGACCAAGGATTGAAAAATTATGTGGAAAACCTTTGTGCAGATTATTCTACTTGGATTATTGCAGATTAGTCTGGGACAGATTAGTCTCCCTGAACCATGGACAACCTGGTGATAAATATGAGATTTTAACAATTGTTATTTTGACCCATCAACCAAGGTCATTTTAGGCATCAATGGAAAACATATTAGATCAAATCTGAACAAAGGTTGAAAATATTGAGACATTCTTTCAAATACACTTGAATTTTTAAGTAAATTTGAACTGAACAAGACATGAGTGGCTATGCCCAAATATCTTTTGAGCTATGATTGGTTATAAATTGATCAGCAAGGCATTTGCCAAAACAGCTTCCTGTGACTTGAGCCTGATGAGATGAGCCTGATTTTCAGTTTGATATGGAAAAAAAATATTTGTATAGGGGACTGTCCTTTTTAAATATTATTTGGAATTTAAACTGTTTTATCAAAAACAAAACAGTTTTAGTTTTCATCTATTTTTACAAGAAGAAAGTGTCGTGAAACTAGAAATCAGTGGTCATCTAGACATGAGATGCAGATTAATCTTCAGTGAAGGTGGCTTATAATAAAATCTGGTGGTAATAAAGTCTCTGCCTCGGACCCTTGTAAGCCTTTAGTGACAAGCTGCATTCCTCTGAAGACAAGCTTTCATTAAGTCCTGTGTGTCCATCTGTGTGTGTGTTTGTGTGTGCGTGTGTGTGTTTGTGTGTGCGTGTGTGCTGTGGCTTTAGGAGCGAGCTGCCCTCCTCTCGGTCTTGCTGCCCTATTCACTTTCTGTAATCTTAAGAACATGCATAATAATGAAGTTAGAGTCATTTGGATTCTCCTAATGTTATAGTGACAGTAATAAAATATACAACATTACAAACAGTTCTAAATAGTTCTAATTAGCAGCTGATTTGCAGGGCTGTGACAAGACTTTAATCCTATCAATCATATTAAATGCAAACAGCCTTTAAACAATGACTTGGATTAGATTTAAAACAAAGCACTATTTGTACCAATCTGTAAAATGTGTGTTTTTTTCAGGCACTAACCATGAGTAAAGTTGTAATGTGCAGAAAACCCAATTGCCTCGAGTTCACCGTCGGCGACAAACTTGATGTACAGGTACCGCCCACTGGAGCGGACAAAGGTGGGACTCTCCTGCCCACAGTAACGCCCGATGATTGGTGAAAAAACAAAGGGTCCATCTCGCACCTCGATGTGGTCAAATTTGCACTCCCATGACGGCTCAATGGAATACTTCTCATCAAAGAATAAGTCTATACACTGACGTGGAGCAGCTAAGGAAACAGTCATGGTAAACAAATAAACAAAAATGTCATTCATAAAAACTCTTGTTGCAGCTTTATCAAATCACATACCCTCTATTATGTAAACGCACTCCCGATCTGGAGGGTATTTCTCGGGGTAGTTTGGGGATGTGAAGTAGCCTCCATCCGGCTCCTTTACCCATGTGCCACACTGTCCGGCTGGGGTCACACCTGAGTTGTTCTTCACTGGAGAGAAGGTTATAATATAATAGAATAGAATAATAGAATAAATGCATCAACTTCTAATCCTTTTCAACATTAACATATAGAGTGTTCACTGTACTATTATTACATTCATTAACACACTTTATTTTCTGTAATGCTTACCTTGAGATTTCTTCTTAGTTGCTGTGGAACCACATAACTGTGGGGAGATGAAACTTGCTGCTATAACTAAAGAAGAAATTACTTTATTTTAAGTTTTTATTTGTGGTGGAAATAATCTTAAAACTAACAGAATTCACATCACAAAAGCAAAAGCTTTCCGAAGTTAAACTTACCAACTGACAGCAGAAGTTTGCCCACCATTTCTGTCCTCCTGGTCAAATATTGCCATTTAATTCTTTCTTAGCTGGTGAGGAAAATCATTTTTGTCCATGCGGTGCTTGTGAAGTTCAAGATAAGAATCTTTTTTGCCTTGACCGTCTCCCGAAAGGATTAGGATTACAGAGCCATCCAACACAAACCTTCACATTTTTGCCCCACCTTTATTCTGCATTAATCCTCTCATAAGATCTCCATCCAGGCAGTAATGCAGCTGAAACTGGAGCGTGCGCACGTTGTAAAAGCAACGTCATATTTGACACCTCTGCGCATGTTTACAACAGTGTAAGTGAAAATCATTCAAAAGTTACCTTCTAACTTGATAGATATGCCATGGACAAAGAAGAGTCATAAAAACTACCAGCCACTAAACTACCTGCCAATGTTCACCTAATCATTTTATTAGGCATATTTCTTGTCTGATTGATTTTGAAATAGTCAAATAATGTTGCTCTATGTAAAGATATGAGTGTAGATTAAAGCATCTAGATAAACAGGCTCTTATTTTACACGGTGCTGAGGTGTTGTCCATAACCCACTGGCTTATAAACAACAGGGGAAGAAATGCCCTTAATGTTAGAGTGTAAGGGTACTAAGGGTTAAGTTCAGCCCTTATCTGTGCAGAGGGCCACATCATATCTGTGGTAACATATCTACACGTAGAGTAGAGATTGTAGTATTTTATTTAGAAAAGTACAGCATTACTTTGTTTGGATTAATGAAAATAAATGATTGAAGTTGGCTTAATGTCTACAATTTCACATCTTTAATAAACATCTGTCAAACAAACAACACATTTTATATCCATTTCCCCAATGCATTTGCTTTCAGATCAAAATCTTCTGTCTGATTGAGCAAAAAAAGAAATGTAATTTGAAAGTTCAGGATTGTGTTGTATATCAAGTTCATCGTTGCAATGGTCTCAATCACAGTCAAGTCTGGATGAACTTCACTGTCTAGCTTGCAACTCTTAAATGCCTCTTTGGTGCGGTTATCATATGTATTTAATTCTGCCAAAAATCTTTCACTTGCCACCTTGGGGTCACAGTTGAGATTCAGAATGAGTTTTCGGTCTCCGTTTTGGCTGGACGTGGTCTCTCTCAGTGTTTCATTGGAGATATGCTTCAGGTGCATTTCCATGCTCTGTCTTACCAAATGACACGCCCACAAGTTCACTACTGTAATGTCTTCATTTGTTACAGAGGAGTCTTCATCAGTTGAAGATGCAGAGTTTAGCTTTCGTATATACCTTGGTGCAGAGAAGAGAGAGAGAAGATAATATAGTATGTGTACAAGTAGATATGATGTTTATATTTATGAACATAATCCTATAGCCACCTGGTTTTTATCTCATAAGAAAATCTGTAGAACAAATCAGGGCTATAACATCCTTTTGAAAGGACTCTGGGATACGGGTTGTTCCAATATCAAATAGGCTTCTCCATTAATCAATGCACATCAGTATATCCCTACTTCAGAACATAATGTAATCAAAATAATCAAAATACAAACCCAGTTTGTTTCCACTATTAAAAACAGTTATGGACAAACAGTAATCTGAACAGAATATAGGCCTAATGAGTCTTTTTATAAATGGTCTGTCTCAATCATAAAAATCTAAATAGTAAACTTCATGTCTAATGAGACTTCAATAGCTCTATTGTTTCTTGGGTAGCACTTAAAGGATACTTTTCTGATCTGTTGTTCTGTTGTTTTTCAGGGTTGTTCATAACAGAAGTTATACCTCTCAGTCTCCTGTCTCATCCTGGTGGGATTGTTGGCTATATGTGGCACCAGTCTCAGATACTTGCTGATGGTGTAGACCGGCGGTGGATAGTACCCTCTGAAGTCTTTGATGAAGAGTTCTGGGATGGGCTCTTGGTCGGACACATACGTTCCCTTCACTTGTCAGGCCACAGTGTCAAACAGAATGGCCAAAGAAAGAGCGACCACGCCAACCCCTCCATATGACACTCTCCCCTGTCACCCAAAGGTGCTCCTCAGGCTCTGGGTGAAGTCCTCCAGCTGTTTGGGACTCAGAGAGGACTGGACGGAGGCGTAGTGCTCCTGCAGGTGAAGAGAGGAGTTGATGGACAGCAGGCTGAGGTACTGAGAATTGTGATGGTAGTTTGGAAATGGACAGATGTCTCGAGCCACAGCAGCAAGGTGTGCTATGTCCTGAGAAGGACAGACTAGGTTCCCCATTACTGCACTATTGTATGTGACTGGAAATAAAGCTGCTTTTTGTATCTGGCCCTAAGAGACGTGTTTGTTCTTGGTATACTATTAAAGTAAACAGTAAAGTACAAGGACGTAGGAGGAATCAATACAGTAAATGAAAGATGGTGGAAGCTGGTCAGGGAAGGCAAACCTTTATTTTTGATCATTGTATATATCAGCTTGATACAGACAAATGTTCAAGATGTAGATGTATTTTAATCACCCAGTGACAGAAAAAGTTCCCTTTTCGTTACAGATAATTAGATCAAAACATAATAAAAACATCTTTTATACCTAAAAAGAGCGACCACTCTCTGCCTCTTCAGGTTCTGGGTGAAGTCCTCCAGCTGTTTGGGACTCAGAGAGGACTGGGCGGTGGCATGTTTGGTGTTATATATATATGGATGAATTAAGTGAGAGGAAATCCTGAACATGATCAGTCATTTGATAGTCTAGAAAAGACAAATATCTCGAGCAACAGAAGGAGGGAGACCACCTGACGGGGGCATTGCAGGTCGCTCATTTGATGTGTTTGCTCTGTTTGACAAAATGCAGAAAACCTCGCAGGGTCGGTGCCTGACTGAAAGTTAATTATTAGTGAATTAATTAAACAAATGGGAAAAATCATGTTCATACCAACAATATATAATGCATGTTTTTAAAGATAATAAATGCAAAACAAGTCCCCAACTTAAGAAGAATAGAACTTACTCATTCATTGAGTGAGTCACAATAGCATGAACGTTAATTCAGTGGAATCAATAAAGACAATTTTCCACTCGTATTTTCTTTTCAAGAACATCATGTTCAGTGCATTATTCAAGTTTACTTTGTAGCAAACATTTTGAGCCTTTTATTTCACTTGGCCCTGAGGATGCAGTGCGGTTTCTTAACAGAGGGAGGCAGTAGCACTTTGGGTAAATTACTGGAGTCAATTGCAAGTTGTCTTTGTATGTTTAAATAGGCTAATGAGGAAAAAAGGTAATTATGACAAAGATTCTATAATTACGAATGGAGGTCTAATTGGCGTATAATCAACATTAAAATGTACTTATGGGCCTATCTTCTATAGCGGATGATGCAATACAGTGTCAGTAAAATAGGTTATTAGTCACGTTATAGTCACACTTTGTCGAATTTAAAAATAGTTGGCATAAGTAAAGTGTCTTGTGGCGTCACGTCAGGTGCTGTGCGCACGTCGCCCTCTGCTGCGCGGCTGCGTAAAACTGCGCGTGAACCATGTGGGGGCGTGGCTCGGTGCTTTGCCCGTTGCTAAGCACAATTTTGGCATATAAACGCAAATGTGCCGCAGGTCTTGTCCCATGTGCAACTTACAGCGCAACAGGCGACTTGAGGAATTCAGCAGGTTACCTGGGGGGACGGATATGCACACGGCTGCTTAGTTTGTTTTAAGTGATGGACGGAATAATATCCTTTCAGAGGCTTTAATATTTTTAAAATAACTTTCTGGAGTGTTCAATTGGCAATCGATCTCAAGGATTTTCACAGTAAGTATAAAGCCTACAGATAACCTGTCTTGTAGATGATCTTGTTTTGATGTAGTCTGCTGCAGTTACTTATCATATTCATAATATTAGAGTCTATAGCGATGGCTTTATTTGACGCATGCGCAACTGAGGTGAACAGTACTAAATTGACTAGTCAGTCGGTCACTTGTGACCCGAACATCATACAAACTATACATTATGACATGGAAGCACAAACGACCATCTGTTTTAAGGAATAAAAAAGTTAAGGCATAGGCTATTGCTTTATATGTAAAAATAGCAGTAACAGGTTTGATCCTTTTTCAGACAAGCCTACAACATCAGCACCTGCAGGTCCTGACGATGACTTTTCCTTTTGAGGGCTGGATTGGAGTGGCCAGCTTGCTTTTGTGTTTGAGCCACACAGTCATGTCCATGGTCCTCACTAACAATACACGGCTGGAGTCTATTCTGGACAAGTACTGGGATAAGGATGAAGAGTGGTGGAGGGCTCGCTCAAGAGGCAAGAGAGCCATCACTGAAGGAGACATGCACCTTATACTGGACTTGCACAACAAGCTGCGTGGCCAAGTGCATCCTCCGGCATCCAATATGGAGTATATGGTAAGAACATGCAAAACGATTAAGCAATTAAGCATGTGAAATGAGTGTAAATGTGTTGTCTGCATTTATTGCTTAAATTTAGGACTACTCTTCAAATAGAGATACAATAATGGATGCAAAAATAAAATGTCACCTCCAATATTTACTCATTTAAGAAGTTTGACTTGTCTTATGTTAAAAAAGGTATCCGGTGAAAAAATAAGGAGAAAAACCTATGGAGCTGTAAGTCCTCTGGCTCGTCCTCATTAACCCTGGTCCCAATCCAGCTCACAGCCCTGCCGCGTCCTGCCCTTTACCTCAAGTACTACCCCTCCCTCTCTTCCTGCCCACTCCATCACTCCACATCTCCTCTGTCCCACGGCTTTTGCTTTTTCTTTTCTTCATTGCCTCCCCCAACCACCCTCCAGCTCCCCATCCATCCAAGCACACTCAAAACGCCCGGCCCATCCAGTGTTGTGCTTTATTTGATCCTCTGCGCGTCTCATTTTGGGTGCCACAGTGGTGAATCTATTTCAAACAAGTGTGGCGAACAGGAGTGTAAATGCATGTTTGCACTAATCCTCTATTTCTTTAGCAATGGACACTACTACTGATGATAATTATGTGGTAACATTGAGATGTGATGGGGCCAGAATATTTTCAAGATTTAGTGTCTATACCTAACTCCAGATTTTGAAGTTTAAACAAAAGCTTCACTGCCTGCGTGTTCTGATCTCCCCTAAACCCCACACCATGCAGCTCAGAAACAACCCGTAATGACATGCAACCTCTATAGACTATACAGAAGGTTGTGTTACTTTATTTCTGTGCCTTTTCAAAAATAAAGTCTGGATTTTGGTATCATACTGAAAATGTTTCTTAAGGACCACCAAATCATTCCAGGAGATTTTCTTTATAAACCTAAACCAGAAAGGAAGCTCGTTACTAGATCTCTGTAGTACACTGTGAAGAAAGATCTCTATAATATACTGTTCTTTTGTGGTAATAATTACGCGACATGGTGGCCGAGTAGTACTTTCGCCTCATAGCAACAAGGTTTGTGGGTGTCTGGGTGGGTTTCCTCTGGGCACTCCGTTTTCCCTCATCAACCCAAAACATAAATGATAAAATCTTTCAGCTAAAATAGTCCTGACCAAACCTATCTCAAGGTCTCAAGGTGCTGCACTGTGGCACCCCAGGGACTTTGAGCGATGCGTCAAATCTTGGATAAATGGACAAATCTAGATGCTATTTTGATAAACGGTATCTGATGCATAAAGGCTTTTTATGCTGGTCTAAGAAAAGCTAATTATTTTTGATTTATCGCAATTAAAATATAGCAGGTTAACCATAGAAGATTAAAATAGCCCGAGGTGATGCATGCATTATGACGTCTGCATACAAAAAACTGATGATTTAGAGGTGCATTCCGCAGATAGTAGTATTTTTTGCAGTCTGCAGTTATCAGGGGATATCAGAGGATTTCCCCAAATATCATATCAGGGCAACGCTGAATATGTGTTTAGATGTTATTTGACACCAATATTTTGTGCTCAGTGACAACAGCAAGACAAATACTAGATAAGATAAGATAAGATATGCCTTTATTAGTCCCACAGTGGGGAAATTTCAGTGTTGCAATGCACAGTTCAAGAACAGCAGGAAAATGGTAACATGCAATAAAACAAGATATAAATAATGGCTTAATAATAGATAGATAGATAAAATAGACTCTGTTATGTACAATAAAAGTAACAGTGCAGCATATGAACAGAATAAATCTCTGTGACAGTATATTATAATGTTTTTTACACTAATATGTTTATGTACAGCAGCATTAGGATAAATATCAGTAGAGGGACTTAAGTGAATTGTATCAGAGATGTTCTACGTGGTCGTCAGTCTTGCACATAGATATGGCTGAATGACACATGTTCAGTGTTAACAGTGTTCATTGTACAGTATGGCAGTATAGCAGCTAAAAATCCATATTGGACCATTCTGATTCATTCGTTAACTGTGAACTGTTGTCAGACAAAGCAGTTTGAACCTTTTAAGGGCACTACTTTTCATCTTACTCCCACTGTTCCTTACAAATGCTTAAATCACTCCTTTGCTGGCCACTGTGCTCTTGGCCACCGCTGTTTGAAAATACAGGTCTTGAAGTTCACTATCCTTAAAGTTATCAGTGCGGTCAAGCTGCAGATGTTATTATGAATAGTGTTTTCTCAAAGGGGACACCCAATAACCTCTTTGTTTTGACTTTGAGGGGGATTTTGCACTTTAAAATCATGCTGTTTTTGGCTCAGGGAATCTGAGGTGTCTCCAGGTTACGTCTTTTAGAACGTCCTGGATTGAATGTGCACACCTCAAATGACCTGCACAATAAATACACATACAGTACGTGATGCTCATACATAGTTGTATATATGGTACAAAAAATCATCTAATTGATACCAGATACCACCACTGCTGCTACTTGCTATTGCTGCCTAGTGCCTACAAATACTTTTTATTACTTTAAGTACACATATGGAAGAATTTATATCAAATCTGTGTAAATCTTTAAATAACATTACAGTATTAGTGTTGGGATTTGTATGTGATAACTGTATTTTTGCTTATACACAGTTTGTTCTAAACAGTCTGGAGCAATTTTGGGGTATTATACATCAGATTTAATTTAAGATTGTTATGAATCATTGACAGGACAGAAATATTGTTAAAAAGTCTCTTTTAACATTAAAGTTGTTTGGTCTTTTTTAAGTTATGCAATAGGACCACAGTTTATGGGAAACACAGTTTGAAACACCATAACCAGTAGTGGCACAAAGCTGCCAGCTAAAGCAATGCTGATATTTCTCTCTCATGTATGTGTGTTTTTAATAGGAGAGGCCCAGTTTTGACTATAGTGTGCTAAATTTGCAAAAGGCATGTCCATGGCCGCAGCACTTAAAGAGCTGGTTCATGTTTCAGGTTACCTCAAGTATGTTTATTTGAGTTTGGTTGGCGTACATTAGCTACAAAAGAGATTGTGAAAGTTAGTTTTCTGGATGAGGGTGTGTGGCTATTAGAAAAATGTAATGGGCAACAATTTAAGCCATAAGAGGCCACTTAATCTGGAGTAAAAACAAAACTAACCCATTTTACTGACTTCTGTCAGACACAGGTCATTCAGGGTACTACCTAAGTCTTACTCAAATACTGTACTTGGAAGGTGGGAGCCAATTCAGCATAGGGATTTGCCACATAAATAAATATGTCTGTTTTTTATACTGCTGAGAGATTCTAATCTGTTTTAGAAGTGGCATGAATTAAATTATGACAAATGCTTTACGGTCTTGTTTCTGTTTCCTCTCTTTGCTCCTTAGCTTTGGGATTATGAGCTGGAGCGGAGCGCAGAGCATTGGGCGCACACCTGTCGATGGGAACATGGTCCCAGTCATATGTTGACACAAATAGGACAAAACCTTGGAGCACACTGGGGAAGGTACTATTTTAAAGACTGTATCGATTATAGTGGATAATCTATGTTTGGATATAATAAAGCTTTTATGTATTTTGTTCAGGGACCGTCCCCCAACCTTCCATGTTCAGGCCTGGTATGATGAGGTGAGGTACTATAGTTACCCCTACGCCCAGGAGTGTAACCCTCACTGTCCATTCAGGTGCTCTGGACCAGTCTGCACACACTACACTCAGGTGAAGGTTTCAACTTTCACTATACCAATATATTATCTTACATTTATTTGTTTTTTAATATATTTTGATTATTAACCTAAAACACACAATAATCTATCTAATCTTACTTATTTTTGGTTTGTTTTACAGTTGGTGTGGGCCACTAGTAATCGCATAGGCTGTGCTATTAATGTCTGTTACAACATGAATGTGTGGGGAATGATCTGGGCCAAAGCTGTCTATCTCGTGTGCAACTATTCTCCACCGTGAGTTCTTACTATTTGAGCAATATCCAAAAATGCTCACAGAAATGACAACATTGGTTTGATTCTGACTTTGATGTTAAAGTGGTAATTGGTGGGGCCATGCACCTTACAAGTATGGATCTCCCTGCTCTCAGTGTCCAGCCAGCTATGCAGGGGGGTGCAGGGACAACCTCTGTTACAAAGGTAAAATTGACCTAAATCTATGTTGATATTTGAATATAACAAAGTTATTATTCTTTGTTTTATTATATTTCCAGATGGGGGTGTTGACAGGCGGCCTGCTCCAGAGCTTGAGGAAACCAACTACATTGAACCTGAGCCTGAGCCAGATCTAGTTCGAGAGCGAGATGCAGAACCTCGGGCCCAGTCCCCGGACCCCCCTCGTCATGACAACACTCAGAGAAACCAGGTGGTCAGCACTGAGCAGATGAGTAAGGACTGCTCCCATCATGCAGCACTCCCATCAGCATTACCTCTTATGGCCGCCATTTTGATTCGACATTTCTGAAGGGCTCTTTCTTCCACAGGTCAGCAGGTGGAGTGTGACACAAAACTGAGAGATCAATGCAAAGGCACCACTTGTAACAGGTAAAGACAAAAGGCCTGTGCCCAAATTCATTACACAATCAACACAGTAACAGTGCATGCTCTTTTTAGATACGAATGTCCACCTGGCTGCTTGGACAGACCTGGTAAAGCTGTTGGGAGTGGATATTATGACATGGTAAAAAAAAAAAAAAACAACAACAACAAAACAATAATGAATCAAAATTGCTATGTATTGTATGTATGTATTACACAATTAATAAGTGAATTCTACCTGTTTGCAGCAATCCAGTGTTTGTGCAGTAGGACTACATGCTGGAGTCATTGACAATGATGGAGGATGGCTGGATGTGAGCAGACTGGGCAGAAAACCACATTTCACTAAATCATACAAGAATGGTATTCAGTCAGTAGGGTATGTTTCCCAGCTCTCCAAGTTTAAATATTCAAGATATTCATATATGTAACTAAATGTCATATTTCAATTGCAGGAAGAACAGAAGTGCCAATTCATTTAAAGTTGAGAAAGTGCCAGGTAGGCTATACTCTTATGTACTATTCTTTTGTTGGTATTAATAATTATGTTTATGTACAAATCCCAGTGCTATTTTTGTTTTCTCACAGTGAAGGCTGTCACCTGTGACACTACCGTTGCTCTATATTGCCCTTTCAAGAAACCTGTCAGACATTGTCCAAGGTAATTTAATATTTTTATTTTATTTTATGTTTTTTTGTTGTTGTTTTTTTTGAGAACTAAAAATATTGTTGTATTTTTCTGCCAGGTTATATTGCCCTAGGAATTGTCTTCATCAGAGTCAAGTCCGAGTGATTGGAACAAAATATTACTCTGATGTATGCATGACAACAAATGACATTTCTATTTTTGTTTTTCTGATTTGTAATATAATTTGTCATGTTCAGAAATCTAGTATTTGCCGAGCAGGAGTCCATGCAGGGGTCATCCAGAATGAGTCAGGGGGTTACCTGGATGTGATGCCCGTGGACAGGAGGAGACTGTACAAAGGCAGTCACCAGAACGGCATCACATCAGAAACGTATGGATCAAATTAAAAATCTAATCATCAAAAACTCACCCAACAATTCTGCTTCTTCATATTGATCTGTTTTTGTTTTGCTTTTTTCTCCCAGGCTTCTAAATCCCACAACTGGAAAAGCATTTCGAGTGTTTGCAGTCATCTGAAAAATGTGATCCAGTGAAACACAATAATCAATCTAGTGAAATACAGTTCAAAATATAATATAAATATAATATAAAATAATATGGTTTGAAAATCTGAGAACATTTGTCTCCTTACAACTGAAACATACACATTTAAAACTGGATATGGTGCTATGATTAATGCTTTAGGAGAACAAAGGGAAACATTAAAACCATTAAT
This sequence comes from Scartelaos histophorus, assembly GCA_000787155.1. Taxonomy (NCBI): domain Eukaryota; kingdom Metazoa; phylum Chordata; class Actinopteri; order Gobiiformes; family Gobiidae; genus Scartelaos; species Scartelaos histophorus. Next base: position 9,379 of record JACN01014608.1, on the reverse strand, counting down.
CATCTTCAAGCTTAAATCCTCTAGGTTTTATAAGTTGAAATAGAAGGCAGGAAATTATGTACATTTTGTGTAATATAGTGTAAATAAGGGATGATGTTATACATTACTTGTGAAGTATTCAGCTAAACAGTACATCTATACATAAACCATGTTTGATTTGATTGTAAATATTTTGTATGGACAGTATTTTCTTTTATGTTGTATTTTACAGCTTATGTGTACTGTATAAATAATATGGACCTGGCTGGCCGGGGTTGTATATGGTTCAATCACAATTAAAAAACTCAAATGTACAAATTTATCATTGTGATTTTTTTTCCTTACTGTGTACATGGGGCTTTATTATTATTTCAACACACATTCATTATGTGTAAACCTAACTACTTAACTACTACCCACACTGGGGATTCCACCTCAAACACTACAGTTATGGCATCTATGGCCTGGGAATGAAGTTCAGCATTTCATCATTGGCTCCAAATCAGGAAATTCAAGTTACATTTCTTTCTAAAAGAAATTGCATTGAAGCTAAACTGCCTCTTTTGGATCTTAATAAGAGATCTTATCTTACCATGAACTTGGCATAAAGCTGTAGCACTATACTTCAGATGAATTGTCAGAGCAGTCAAAAACACTTATGTCAATTAAGTTCACCCAACTTAAACTCAAAGCTATTTATTTAGCACTATCCATGTTTTAGTTTTTCAGGTGTCGTGGCTCAGAGCCCATAATAATACCCTGTACAGACATCTTGATTATTTTGCATTTCAGGAATTAAACTTAAAAACCTTGTCGTAAATCTGTAAAACCGTGCACATGATTTCCAAGAGCTCTAATCCTCTATATGAAGCCTGTCTTATTTTAGCAGGGTTCATTTCTGAGCAGGCAGTGAGCGTCCGGGCCCACTCGCTATGGCAGCAGCACAGACAAAGACCAACTTGTGTTTTGTTGATTTCAATCTCTCACTTCTCAGGATGCATTTCCTCTGCTGCTCCGGGACAGGCACAGATGTGGTGGGCCCAGGCTGAAGGGCCGCTGTCAATCACCCTCATGCACAAAGGAGCCATATACAACTGTACCTGCCCCACCACAGTATATGCACCACAGTACATGCTGTATGCACGTTTGTACCAATGTGGACATTTTTATTCAAGTTTAAGTTAATTTGGACTTTACAAAACACTGGATACAATATTTATAAGGGGTATATTATGTATACTGAACCATGTTCCCTATTCTTTAGCTTATGCAGTTATTTTATAATTAATTTGTGCATTTTTGGGTAATCTCCCCAGGTGGGTGGAGAGTCCTTGCCTCAAGTGGAGGAGTTTAAGTATCTTGGAGTCTTGTTCACGAGTGAGGAAAGGATGAAGCATGAGATTGACAGGCAGATTGCAGTGATGCAGTTGCTGTATCAGACCGTTGTAGTAAAGAGGGAGCTGAGCCAAAAGGCAAAGCTCTCGATTACTGGTCAGTCTATGTTCCTACCCTCACCTATAATCATGAGCTGTGAATATCTGCGATCTAGTCCTTTCAGACTTTCCTCCGCAGAGTGGCCGGGCGCCTCCTTAGAGATAGGGCGAGGAGCTCAGTCACATGGGAGGGGCTTGGAGTAGAGCCACTGCTCCTCCACATTGAGAGGAGCCAGCTGAGGTGGCTCGGGCATCTGGTCCTGGAGGCCTCCCTGGGGAGGAATTATTCATTAGTTGATTATGATAAAATGCCATTATGAAGATGGGGCAATCAGTTCTAGACATTTGAACAGGAAGTATTCATGTGCTTCTGGTTATAATGATGGTTAACAATAACCTAGATGTAAGTATTATGTAGTTGTTTAACAGCTAACAACTTTAACAACTTTAATACTAAATACCTGTAGTTTAATATAACCTGGGGGGGAAATATATTTATCTAGAAAATAGTTTTTAACTTGGATTGAGTAGATAAACTGTGTGGAGCAGAATGACGTCTACAGTAGTAACACCATATCTATACGAGCTGGGTTTGGACCATGTCTCTTGGAGATGAAAGCCAAGCATCGCTGCACTGTTAGAATTCACAGTGTCCTGCTGCAGAGGTGGCCATTGGCACTGCTGCGCTGTGAACTGCTGATCTGACAATCACAAACACTCGGCCAGTCAACCCGGCATCAGTCCGTGTCAAAACAAGGCTTCATGGTACATTTACAGTTGGCAGCCTCCAGCCATCTTGTTAAAATCAGTCATTTTGGGGGTCAAACAGGCTCCTGTTGTGACCAAGCAAACAATCACCCAAGAAAAAGGGGCTACCCAAACACATCTGTTACAAAGAAAGAGGTACATGAGTCTATCAAGTAATGTCACTAAAGGGGAGTAGTACAACCGCCTCTTGGTAAGAGAGTGGGGGTAAGAGACCACTGACTAAATGAAGTCAAGTGCATTCTCTGTGATACCTGGACTTAAATAAATGTTATATAAATGATGTGTATAATCAATGCCAATACAGACTGCCTAGAATCCAGGGCAACTGATGAACTCTTCTGATATTTATGGGCTGATATGTAGAGCATATTATTTTTACCAAATTGCATCATTTAAATTTATGACAAACTCACCTACAATCTTTTTTTACCACAAACTTTCAGAGTAAAAACAAAATATTGATCTGTTCTGGAGATTTAAGGCCCATAGGTGATTTGCTAAAAAGTATGAATATTGGTTAGCTGATATATTTGTCTTTAGTGAATAGTCGTGCCTGGTGCAAAGGCACTTAGATCCACAATTAATAGGGCAGACTGGTACATTTTGAGGATGAAACTAAGATGAAGCTAATTTCTGAATTAAAGTTTAAATTCTAATATCTACTGTAGATCCAGTCATCGAGTTTATGTCACAGTTCTTGCTATACTGAGCTAAGGTAAGATATGGGCAGAACAAATGGATGGTTCTGCAAGTGAAACACTGACTGCAGAGATTAAAGCTATGTGGGCCGGTGGGTTGAGTCTGTGTATGTTGAAAAGTTAGCCTAAATAAAAGTGTTAAGTGGCTCTTAAAAGTAACACAGTGTAAAACTTTGGCCTTGTGGGTCATGCTGCTCTGTGACAGTCAGGCCTCACTGTTACTGATACACTTGCATTTCAAGATACTTTCCATAGTGTTAGTATGCAATGTGTATTTTACTACATTTTACAAAGCAGGACTGTATGTAAACTTTTTAAAAACTCTGGTTAGGCTTTTTCAAATCGTCACCTTCCTAAAATAATCACCTAAGTCACTTTTTTCCGAAGTTTTCCTTAGGCAAAAAAATGCCATAATTTCAATTTTGGGGGGAGTTTTTTGTGTTTCCTGAAAAACCTGAAAAAATGACTTATGCGATTATTTTAGAAAGGTGTCGAAATATTACTTTTCAATGAAAGATTTAACAAAATTGTAATATTTACATTATTGTAAGTAAAACATCTTCAGAATGGATATTTTTGTAATGATCTTTTAGAATAACAACATATTTTATAACAGAAAGACCCTAATTGGACAATAATAACATATCTTTACATAAAAAGAAACAAGGAAATTCAAGAAACTCACAATGAAAGTCCTTTTTTAATGCAAAGTGGGCATGCGATAATCATAAAAATAAAATATTTGTTATTAGCAAGACAAGACAACTTTCTGTGATACAATTCCATACTGACCATAAAATAAATCACATATATGAGTAACGGAGCACCAGAGGAGCACAAAAAAACCCCAAAAAGAAACAAATATTTGTCTTGACGTTTTTAATCTGTCAGTTAATTTAGTTAAGTGCTGTAATTTCCACAGCTTTGAACATCTCACGTGACAAATCCATTCAGTCCCAGACCTACCAGCGTCTAGTAACAAGCTAACTTCATTTCCCTACTATACACAGCGTACATTATATAAACCATGCCTGGAATCTGGGCCCCATGACCTTGATGCACTGAACTTAGCGTCTTCAAAAGAGGCCCCCACTGATGTGAAGAATGTGCACTCTCCTTTCTGATCCACATTTACCAGCAAACCACTAACTACATCCACCATTTTGGACTTTCAACTCTTTCAAATATCCACTTTCAATCCAAACCCAAGTCTAGTCACCGTTTTTGCATCTAAAACGGACTCTTGTAAATGTCGTCTCCAAGGTTCCTGAGGAAAATGATTCCAAAATGTTATTTGCGCAGAGCTTTTTTATAGTAATTGAATAAATAGTCAACCTTTGTTTTAACACAGTGCCAATTTTAGCGATAAACTCTTTTTGATTGTGTACATTGGCAAGTGGAATAGTGAAATGTCAAATTGGGCATAGTAATTACAACGGTTTCGAGATATGTTTTAAAATCTGGATGCAGCTGGCCATGTAACTGCGTGTTTGAATGTAAAAACACCTAGAGTAGATGTGTAGCGCTCTAAATATGCCTTAAACAATCATTCTCATGGCCTATAGTTGGTTCTCTGGGTGGTTAACTCCTGGGTGGACACACAGCGTGCATGTGGGCCAACAGTCACTGCGGACAGGATAATGTAATGTAACCGTGTGTTAGTGTTTTAAGTGTGCGGTTAGATTTCCTGCGCTCAAAGATTTAGACATTGTTATTATTTTAGCATAGTTTGCAGCTGTGTTTTTGGTGCGGAAAACGTGGTAATCATCTCACCATTTCGGGGGTTTCTAGTAGACAAGGGGTATTTTTAACTGCGGGTGCCTTGGTTAACTTTCTCATGATACAGTCCAGACCCGGAAGCAGAGGGGATAATATTAGTGTCATTGAACGAAACATTAAGTAATATGTTTATATTTCCTGTGAAAAGTCAGAGGTCACATGAGCTGGAGCTTATCCTTGCTAATTTAGAGTGAGGTGGGTTACCTAGCATGTGAATTATTACCACTAGGCTATTACAAGTACTGCACAACTACTACCACTTTGATGAGTACTACAGCAACACTACTTTGAATATAATACAACTTTAATATTTGTTATGTTTCTCTTTGAATTTGGGCAAATATTATACCTGTAACACATTCAGAAGAACTTAATAAACAGTTTAAAGATGCAAAAAATCCAAAGCACTCACCGGTTAAAATAAAATGCCTTTATTAATTTACGGCACGTCAAAATGGACAACTTTAAAAGTCCCGACGCGTTTCAGCCTGTGGCTTTCCTCAGGGGACAAACTGTTTGTCCCCTGAGTTGTCCGTTTTGATATGCCGTAAATTAATAAAGGCATTTTATTTTAACCGGTGAGTGCTTTGGATTTTTTGCATCTTTAAACTGTCTTCCCTTCCACTCACCGGTTAAAATAAAATGCCTTTATTAATTTACGGCACGTCAAAATGGACAACTTTAAAAGTCCCGACGCGTTTCAGCCTGTGGCTTTCCTCAGGGGACAAACTGTTTGTCCCCTGAGTTGTCCGTTTTGATATGCCGTAAATTAATAAAGGCATTTTATTTTAACCGGTGAGTGCTTTGGATTTTTTGCATCTTTAAACTGTCTTCCCTTCCCCAAAGAATCACTGTGTTTTTTTTACTTTTTTCTATTTTGTATTATCCTCTGGAGGTCCAGGAAGCGCTCCTTTTGAAACTTTTTAACTTAAGAAACAGTTCAAAGTATCATCTTAATAAATGTGCAAGGTAGAAAGGAAAAGATTCTGCAAACTGGTGAACAACAGGTCAGAAACTATTACGTTTTTAAACTAATGCTGTTGGAACGCAGTAAAATGAAGGATATGTCCATGAAAAATATCATAGAAGGTGTAGGTATAGGGACATTACTGGTGCATGGCAACTACAGTGAACATAAAGTGAGACAAAGTCTACACACTTACCCGCAAACTGCTTTAATAAATAGTGTTTCAATCAGTGAATCTTTGTCAGGTCATGGAAACGTCATTTATTAAAGCAGTTTGGGAGTGTGCAGGCTTTGAATCACTTTCTATGACCATGAAAAACTCAGTGATCAAGAACTAAAATCCATTACAGGACAGGACAAATATCAATCTTTGAACTTCAACTTGCAGAGAATGGATTCCCGACACCCATTATCACACACAAGACTAGACTTCTTGCAGCTTTTTAAGGACAGTAAATCTTGGCCTCACCATAACTCCACACCACCCACCCGCCAATCCCACCGAGCAAAAAAACACTCCCTAATCCAAGCTCCAGGTTTGGCAGCAGTGTCTCCCTCCTGTTTTATTGGTGAGCCACAGGGAGACGTCCTGGGCCAGCGCAGAGGTGCACTGGGTCACTTTAGCCCACAGTCCAAAGGATTCACACGTTTATCCTGTTGGTCCCTTCACCAAAAATCCCCGGCAAAATTTTCCACTTTCCCTAAAATGGTAAAAAATCACATTTGTGGATCTATGCTTATGCATATATGTATCTTTAACTGTAAAAAGTCACATGAGCTGGAGCATCTCCCTGAGAATTTAGAGTGAGGTGGGTTACCTCGTGTGTGAATTACAACCACTTGGCTAATAGGTGATAGTAATAAAAATAGGTTAAAAAAATCTCTATACTGAGAAATGCAAATGTATTCGTCAATACATTAAAAAATACTGATAATCTGAATGTTGTTTTAAATAAATGCTGTTATTTTAATATTAATATAATAATAATAAGAAGAAGAAACTATGTCAAATACATTCTTTTGGAGTAATTTTAAAGTTGCATCACATTTGTCTGATAAAACCTCAACCAATACGACACATTTTATATTATTACTGTGATACTACAGAGATCCAAATTTTTACCTGTATTAACCACACATATTTCACTCTCATTTAGAAAAAAATGATTTAATTTTTTAAAAAACTGCTTCTAAATCCAATGATGCATCCAAAATTTAATACAGGGTTTGTCGTGGGTCATAATGATTTCATATATTTGTTTGGTAGTTCAATGAGTTTGGCATTTTCTACACAATCCCAGCAAGACTTTACTATATTGTACTTTGATTATTTTTGCCCAGTTCCTTACCTCTCCTGACAAGTCCAAGCAAGCAATAATACATCTCTTATTTATTAAAGTTCCTTTCACACTTCACCAAAATTCACTATAGCCTATGACATTTGTTTTAGTTCGACTCTGTGACGAAAGAACATCAAATTTCTGTCAAGTGTGTGTGTATTCAGGGAGAGAAATAGAAACAGGATGGCGGAGTGTGGACAAGGCATGCACTGTGTATGCTTCTTATGTATGTTGACCTTGAAACTAGATTTATTATTTAATGAAAAGCTAAAATGATTTTTTTATTTGGTTGTGGGATTTATGTGGCCACACCGGTGTTGGTTATGAAACTTGCAAAAAGACACGGCAACGCAGCTCTATCCATAGATTTATGAATACGAAAAATAGATGTTATGAAATATTATAAGCGATTTAACTCAATTTTATTTGGAGAAAGTTATTTTCCCTCACTTTACGTTTTGTGGGTGTGCCGCACAGTGGAGGCAGTTGAAATTAATGATGACACAAGAAGTTGTCCAAAGCCTCCAGTCTGTTTGCCCGTCTACCTGGTTTTGGATTTGGTAAACAAGTAAAAACGCCACAAATAGAAAATTCACCACTTAAGAGTATAGTCTTGAGGGAGGGCCGCCTGTTCCCTGCTCTGCGTCAGCACTGACCTTTTTGCTGTTTGCTAAAGGGATTTGATTTCACCTCTACCTCTCTCGCTTTCACCTTTTTTCAACATTTACACTCGAGCCATGCGAGGGATATAAAATGGCAGTTTTGTCCTGGAAGAAGACGGCGTGCTGGTTCAGTCACGGGCCAAGTGATATCACACCACCAACGATAAGCCCAAGTCCAGAGGAGTAATGTGAGGAATTTAGTGAAAGCCGGTGGGAGCTTCCTGTCAAAGGGCTCTATAAGCAGAATGTATATGTATGTATGTACACACATGCGGGCCATACAGTACGTGCACACAGGCAGAGCGCACTGTGTGGGGGTGTAATATGTCAAAGAAAAGTGCTCACTGAGCTCTCCACAACTGCCAGGGATTAAATCAATTTAGACTATGTTAAAGCTGCACTAAGTAACTTTTTTTCAGCTGGGTGGTCCATAACTTGTTTCATAAATCCACACCTGTTATTACTGTAAATGGAACTTAATCTAGATACATATAAATCAAGGATCAATCCGAGGTTAGTATAAGATTACATAGAATTTTTAGGGTTGAAAAATCATATTGCAAACATTTCGATGATTTGGAGATAAAGGAGACAATTTGATTTTGAGATTTGCTGTTTTATATGTGGTTCTCCAGCCTGCTAAAGGAGAGGCTCACCTGTCAGCAAGTCCACACTGGAGCATAGAGCGTGAAGCTGTTTAATTTCCGGCTCGGATCTGTTCGTCCCCTTTGATTTGCCGCTCTCCTCCTGGTTTCCTGTCCAAAGAAAAAAAAAAGATACAATGAGAATTTGATTATCTTGTTGAAAAATGCATGTTCTGTAGTATATATATATGTTTAATACAACCAAGTGGTACCCCGTTACTTCAAAATATAAAATGAATTTGCTCCACTCACTGTATATTCATAGTAACTCCACTCACTCACCTTAGAAAACCAGAAGGTCAATGGTTAGGTCAAGCCTCTGGAAGAGTTTGTGAACTGTTGGCGCCTCCTGCTGGTCAGAGTGAGGTAAACATGGAATTTTCAATATTTGATCTCACCTTTTTTTTTATGTGGAAATAAATGATTATGCACCACTTCAATCATAAAGCTGAACAAATAGCATTTTTCTTCAGTGGTATTGGGAGCAGGTTTGGTGGTCAGAAGATGAGAGAAATTTGCTGCTGAAGAGGTTTTTACAGGACATGTTTGTGTTTTCTGCAGCGGTGATCAGTACATTTTCTGAAATACTTTACAATAATACAGGACTTAGCACTTTTACCATGTTGGTTTGGAGTGAATGTCAAAACGTATTTAAACATCTGGACATCTGGAATTAAGATTAAGTTTAATCCGAAACCACAATATTCACATTCGAAAAAAGTAAAATTTTGCAAATGAACTGTTCTGCACTGAATGACTGACAGACGTGTGGTTAAATTATTCTTATGATTGAGCCTAAATACAAGTTACCCCAGGTCACAAGTATGTGGCACGGAGATGCTGCATGGACTTCACATTGACACACTAAGTGCAAAATGACAAGAGATGCAACAACTAATTATATTTAAGGAGACATTTTAAACTAAGGCTGCTTTTTAAATTTTATTGTAATAAGTGGACAAGGTTTAAATTTGTTCTCTTATCAGTTTTAAACAGTGCTAAAATAGATAAGAAATATGAAAATCCTAAAGGATATTGACACAAGATCTCGTGCCATAAGATTTCATGAAATAAAATAGCCTCAAGATTGTGCACACGTGAGGAAAATT